>VZTJ01000392.1:1125448-1144167 GCA_013397795.1 Orthonyx spaldingii
TTTTAATTGACTTCTTTGTTCTGTTCAGTAAATGTTGACTTGGAGTTCCACAATATTGCAAATTGAATAAAATTCAGGTGTTTGCTCAGTTTAAGGTAACGGCATCTGATAAGGTCATCCAGGCTATTATTTGCCTTAAGGTAGGATTAGTACTTTTGGAGTCAGGGAAGAAAAAGGATTAATTTTAAATTTCTCAATCAAAAAAAAACAATCTACAGAGCTTTCAGTTGTTCATCCTGTCAATGGCTTTGGCTAAACTGTGGGATCAGGCCTGTTAGTGCCTCTTTGTGACCTTTCGGGCTGGTTTCTGTGGGAAGGAAATGCTCTGGTGGCACCTCCAGTCTGGGTTCTTCGAGGGAGTAGTGCAAGCCTGGTGCTGAGTGCTCAGATATAGCCTTTGAATTTGGTGAAAATTGAGTCACCAATATAAGGAAGTAAATCTGAGTATGTCCTTTATTCTTTGCAGTTTTGAATGCAACCTATGAGCCTGCTAAAAAATACCTCCTTTTGCTCTCTTCAGAGTGGGTGTGCTCTGGATGCTGTACTGTGGTTTCATGGGTGATAATTTAATGATTTGGTGTCATGGCTGCTTCATGCTCAGGTTCAATTGCACTTTTTTTACCTTTTTTTAACCTGTTTCCTGAGACTGCCCCAAAAAAGCAAGGCTATGAGCTGCCTGGTGACATTGTTGGTGAGAGAGACTCACTTCTGTGAGTGGGAATTACATCAAGTCAGTTGTGTTCCAGCACTGTGGCAGTAAAATCCTACCAGTCCCTGAATGCTAAAGAAATTTGTCTAGGCAGTGACAATAATAGCTTTATTTCCTTGTTCTATAATGTACTAAATTTTTTCCCCCTCAAAATATGTGGTAGAAGTGACCTCCATAGTTGTGTAATGAAACCAAAGTACCCCTCATCATTGCTGTCTTTGAGAGTGAAGCAATCTCCATCAACCTCCCTCCTCCATAGCTTGCTAAGGGAAGAAAACACTCTGGTTGAGATGGAAGATTGATCCTTGTGCAACTGTTAAGATTGAGCAAAGTGTGGTTTCTTAACCTTTTTTAGCTAAGCTTGTGGCCTTTCCTAAAAAGACTGTTGGCTGACAACTTTACAGTGATCTGGTCTGTGTATAGAATTTGAATTCAGAAACTAATGGCTAAACCGTAAGGGGAAAATCTGTTCTGTTTATTGAAGAATTTACAAGTACCACCTTCCTATAGACGTATTTTTCCTCCTTTGTCTTTTCTTCCATTACGTGATTCCCTGTATTTATCTCATTATGTGAACTACCTGTAAGAGGTTTTATTTAAATGTCTCCATTTTCTTACTATGATGACAGACACCAGAGGTTTGTTTTGTTTGTTTAAAGATATCTGATTATCATTGCTGCTTTGTTCCTCTTTTACTCATGATGACTGAAAAATAGAAAGGGTATATAATGGACTGAAAGGACTTAACATGGGAAGAAGTTGCATCAATAATTATTTTGCTATTTATTGGTTACAGCAGCCATCCATCACAAGCCGTGCTGTTTTGTTGGTATGTCTTATGTGTTTGTCTTCTGCATCACAATGTCCTTTTTTTCCCTAAAAGTGCTCTGTTCTAGCAAAAGCAGGAAAATTGATTTTAAGTAGTTTCACGGTGCTTTTAGATTATTATTATTTCCAGAGCTGTGCTGTAGCATTCTAAGATATTTTTAAGTACTTCATGTAATGATTAAACAAGCACCTGTCCCATAAAATCTGTTGTCCAAAACAATTACCAAGTAATTTCTGATCCCAAAGGATTTTTAATTTCAAGTGCTGTGTGCATGATACAGAGTAGTAAAATGCTAGTTTTACAATGTGGTGCTCTTTGTTCTAGGAATGTTTACAAGGATTACCGTTTCCTTGAGCTAGCCTGTGACTCCCAAGAGGAGGTGGATAGCTGGAAGGCATCTCTGCTACGAGCCGGTGTCTATCCTGATAAATCCTCAGTAAGTTAAACAGCTCACTGGTTTGCCAGTAGCTGCTCTGTTTGAGTCAGAGAAAACAACTGTATCATCTGGGAAAACACTGTGTCTGCAGATATCTCAGGAAAGAGCAGCCTTTTCATTGTGCGAGTCTGTGGTAATTTCGAAATATTCATAATGAAATATTTTAAGACCAATTTGTGCGTCAAACCTCAATGTAAAAAAAACCAAGCAACCACAAACCAAACCTTCCAACGTGTTTTTCATTGGATCCGTGTAGTAAAAGCATTGAGCAATTTGGGGTTTCCTGAGCTTCGTTGTTTCTGTTAATGTTTTCTAAGGTAAAGATGTGCTTTGAAGAGTTTATTCCCTCAAGCTCTGTATTACAGAACTGACAGAAGCATTCCAGGCAATCATGTGTATTTATTTTACTGATTCACTGCATGATTTTTTGTGTATGAAACACATGCTAAACCTTTCCAAAGGCAGTTTTACTCAGCTAATCATCATGTGGAGCAAATTGAACAGGATACAATAAAAAAGCCTCTATTAATTTACTAGAAATGACAGAAAGTTGGGAAACAGAATATGTCCAGCTACTATTTAATACTTTTTGGACCTAGATATCTTGATATTTTACATCAAGTGAAGGTTTGAGAAGATGTATCCAAAGAGAAGGCTGACTAGCAAAACCCTGGCATTTGAGCTTTTGGAAGTTTCTGTAATGCACAGCTCAACTTTCTGCAGTGAGTGCTGGATTCCTTCAGCGGAAGATCTGCTCTGAGAATTGATGCTTTGATTCTGATGAATTTGCTCTTCTTCCTGATTGTTTTCCATGGGAAGGCCAGGTTCCTTGACGCCAGGGTCTTGTGCAGTCTTCTCTCTTCATCTTTTTCTTCCCTTCTGGTGGCGATGCCTGCATGGCTTCCAGGACAATTCTGTCTGCATCTCCTCCAGGAGCTATTCATGCAAACAAGCTCAGCTTCTTCTCTTCATACAAAGTTTCAAGGCTACCATAAAAACATAAATAAGAAATTATTGTACTGCTGAATTCTTCAGCTATTATAGAAATAAACAGTGATGATGATAATGATGATGGTTTTTTTGGGGAATACTGCAAATATTCATTTAGGAGGAGACCTAACAGGTATGAGACTTCAAAAAGTGAAAAACCATGTTGATGACTTTTCAGTATGTTGTCTGTTCCAGCAGATCCATTCCTGCCTAAGAATTTCAGAAGTCACTTAACGAGGATTTGCTTGAGAGGTTACCTAATTAATTACTAGGACAAATATACTGTATTGCTTTGGTTTTTTCTTGCTTAGGTTTTAATGATGATTTCACAAAAGCCTGTTGCTGCCTCTGGTTTAATCTTTTATTCTGTGATGGTTTTATCATATTGGTATAGCTGATACTTTATCCTTAATCAAGACAGACTAGTTGGATTTCTGAACTTCTCTTTCTGTCTTCCTGTCTCTCCCTTCCCCCTAAAAATACTTGGTATTCAAAATATGTTTACAAAGAATTCTTGGTTTTGTTTAAAGTTGATCTGTCAAAGGAGTCTTAGATGCAAGATGAGAGACTTCCTTGAAAGAAGTAGAAGAGAGTTAAAAAACAGTTCTCCTTCGAGCTGGAGTTATCTTTACATTATAAAAAGAGTAAATATTATTGTTCCAAATGCCTGGAGTTTGAAATTCACCCAGTAGTTTATCAAGCTGTTCAGGAAAGATGCTCAGTGCTACTCTAGGCTCTGAAACTTTATTCCAAAAGGACTGGAGGTCCCAATGTGGACTGTGAGTCTGCTCTTAAAAGTTTTGAATTTTGCAAAGCAAAATCTCCAAGGCGCCAGGTACTTCAGAAGATCCAGTGGATCCTAAATAAAAATGAGCAGCGTTTCATTAAAATCCTGTGCATGCTCCTCAGTTTCACACCTTCCTCTGACAATATTAAATAGTTTTAGAGACACCTCTCCGTCTTTTATTCTCCTTGAAAACTCAGAGACCGTGTTTTTAAGTAGGAGGGACTGCCAGGAAATGACAGCAACCTGAGTTTACTTCAGTGCTTTCCCCCAGCTTTGTGATCCCAGAGTTAAAAAGACAAAGAGGTGCCTTAGCCCCTTCCCAGACCAACCTTCTTGCTCTCTTTCGTGTGTGAGGCACAGCTGGGAACTCTGAGTATCCAGGGCTTTGGCACCAGCAGTAGAAAAATTGCTGCTTAGAAATGAGCACTAGCCGAGTAGTGCTGTGGAGCTGGAGCACTGCAGCGGGGCTGTTCTGCCCTGCAGCTGCCGGAGCGTGTGCGGAACGGGAACGGGAAAGTGCAGCCCGCTGCCTTCAGGAGCAGCTCTGGTCACCCTCCAGGACACTGGGGTCACACCCACGGCCACTGCCCTGAGATGGGGCAGGAAAAGTAGGAATCTGGCACTGATTAAAGAGATCTGTTCTGAATTCTCACCAAGGGCAAATCTCTCAACTAAGAATATTCATTTTTCTGTTGATTTTTTTTTTTTTTTGGTAGTGCTACATAAAATTGCTTGATTATAGTAGTAATGGGGCTCAGTACTTGCTGCCACTAACATGGAGACTCCACTGCTAATTTAATCCTGTAAGCTGAGTCCAAGTTTCTAGATTTATAATTTTTCTTTTTGTCTAAGCAAATCTCGTTAATATTTTAAAGGCCATATATCACCCCCTTCCTCCATTTCCCTGCTTAATTTTGCTTGTGTTCCCTGGCCCTCTGTACATGGGGATGCACAGAGTGAATATGTTCACATATTCACTGTCACATGAACTATCTCTAATCAGCTCTCAACATTGCTCTATGAGCCCCTGAATTCTTTGCAGTTTGCCAAGTCACCTCCTTCCCACAACCCATTTGCTTTTGTCAGGACGTGGGCTTTGACAGCCACCCGGATAGCAATGAATCAGTGTTTTTATTTTGCCAACCCATATGCAAGTCAGCTTGCTTGATATAAATCATACTGTGGCCAATTCACTTTGAAATGGGATATCCATTTACCAGCTGACTCTACTGCTGGCTTTCTGGACCGATGCATCCAAAACCCTCCTTTTTTTGTTAAAAAATGACTACAACTTTGTGACTAACCTTTCCAGACTGTATTTCTCAACTGTAGGCTGGTGTTTATTTTGGCTGGCTTCCCACTGTATAATATACACTGTTCATGCCAGCTCATGGCAAAACTCACAATTAAACCAAAATAATAGCACAGATGTTTGTCGTAACTTGCTCTGCACACTTTACCTTGCTAGCACCGCCCATTCCTTCTCCCCCCACCCCCCAATGCCATCTCTTCCTTATTTTTATTACTAATCTAAAAGTTCAATATTTGCTTTTTAAAAAGCTTTGGATCTTGAAGTTTTCCATTCACTGGCAAGTTGTAGGGAATGGCTGTCATGGAAGGCTCAGCAGACGTCTTTAGTAGGTTGCTTTGTGTACTGGAAGTTCAGTGTTACCAACACACGAAAATCCCTTTGGCTGCCATCCCATCCCTAGATCACTTCAGGCCTCATTTTCTTCTCCCTTATATTTGTATCCACCAACTTCCCAGGAGCTGCTCCAGATTTACACTGAAGGAAGCAAAAGCGGGATCAGAATGTTTGTGTAGTGAGGAAAACAGCTTTGCTGAACATTTCGAGTCCTTTGTGAATGTCCTGTGTTCCCCTGGAAGCTGTCTAACTACAGGATTCAGTGAATGTTCCCTGAGTCAGTTCCTCATTTGTTTTGAGCCATTTCCAGAACTGTACAAGTTAGGTTGAATGCATGTAAAATAAATGTAACTAATATTTCTTTTTTCCCCCCCTCTTTCTTCTGTGCTGCATCCTGCAAAGGGGAGTAACAAAGTAAGTTGTTTGTCCTTTTACAAAATCCTTTTGTATCCTGTCTGCAGGACTTTGTAATGAAAATTAGTTTGTGTTTTGGTTCACACAGCTATTGCCTGCATGCTCTTAACAGCAAAATGTGATCAAAAATGGGAGTGCAAAAGTGTCTTTGAGAAAAACTATTATTGGCTCTTTGTTTTAATTTTGGGGAAGGAGAAGTGTTAAGTGTTGCTGAGTTGTTTTTAAGGAGGTTCAGTAAGAATGATACTATAAAAGTATTGGGCCTAAAGATTATGAAGGTATAGTAATAAAGACCTTCTGAGGAAAGGTTACTACAGTCTGATGAAACTCATTACAGCTGGATTTTTTGACCATACATCAAAGCTTGTATTAATGGGCAGTTATAAAAACCCAGCACTAAAGTCTTAAATAACAGATTTGCTGGCGTTGTTGGCTAAGCTGAACTAGATCAGTGTACTGGCTTTGAAGGTGCCTTAAAATGGATGGAGGAGGGTGGGGTCAACATTTGACTTGGCTTCTAGACCCTTGATGTGTTCCAGCTGGACAGCAGCAGAAGGGTGTGGGGTGTGGAGAGGGAGAACTGAAATATGCATGGTAGGGGTTTTTTTCAAAAGTAAGCAGCACATAAAAAGACAGTTTTGCTGATGTTGATCTGATAAACGAATAATCATGCAGTTCCCAGGGTTAGTACTATTTAATGCCATTTTTACTGAGCTTAAGAATGGAAATTGCACATCTCACACTTTGCAATAAGATGCAGAGAGAGTTTGTTGTACCTCAGAAAGGACTTATACAGCTTTTGTGCCTCATCTTCCCCCTTTTTACTGTTTTGGTATATTAACCCTTAGGAAGAAGAACCTGAAGCATCAAAAAATGCTTCACAGCAAACGTTGAAAGTAGCCTTGAAATATTGCCTGTAGCATCTCTTTGTGAGCTGGAAGCATTTGTGGGGTATTTGGGAAAGACCCAGGTGGGTTTTAAATGTTTTGAAGGTTGGGGAATTTTGTCTGCTTCTAATTTTTGTATTTTTGACTGGGTTTTGACCACTCCTATCTCCACAGTGGCTGGGCTCAGAAGCACCGAAAATACTCTGTTTTGTTGGCCTGCCTGAGCAAAGGTGCTCTTAGTGTTGGGTGGGGAGGGGTTAAGAGAATTGGTGTATTGATGGCACAGAGAGACTTTACACAGGAGGTGGTGTGAAATGTAAATGTTAACTATGTACACTAAAATGTCAAGGTAGTGTTTATAATGTTTCTTTACGACATGCTGACTTAAGGCTTTGCTGCTGCAGTGGATGCTGGTCTGATCTCAGAGGAGACAGCTTAGACTGTAGGTGCTCTGTTAAGGGACATGGGGATAGATGGGACACCACAGAGCTCTTGGGGCTGGCACAAACTGAGTCTGGAGGTCAGGAGTTGCATGCACCAGCTCCATTCTCCAGAGCCTTGAGCTGTCGGGCACCTCAGGGAGGTCGGGACCAGAAGCACCTGACAGATGGAGGCAGGATACCCATGAGCAGGTAGAGGAGGAGCCTGTGAGATGTGAGGATTGGGGAGCTCTTAGCTGCTCTTTCACTTTGAGCCAAGGGCAGTTCTTGCTGGAGGTTCAGAAACGTTCTCCATCTGGCCTGGGTTGCCAGCCAGAAGATAACTCTGAACGAAATCTCCAGGAAACCATCCTAATCTTTCTCTCTGACCCAGTTCCTTGTAAGGATTCTTGTCTTGTCATCTGTGTCCCCCCCCTTGTCCTTCACACAGATCATTCTTTCTGGAGTCTGGAGATTACATTATCCTAATTAGACAGATAGAGCTGACCTGCTGCTGCCTGCAGAGGCTCAAACCCCACAATCTTCTTGAGATTCAGCTCGTGGAGTTGGAAAATGACATGGATAAACCCGAGAGGTGACCAGAGAGTTTCTGAGAAGGGGTCAGGGAGAAGAGAGGAATGGCAGATGGAGAATGATGACAGTTTCTCAAAGCTTCTAATGCAACTTCACACTAAAAAGCTGCATAATCCTTCCTTACTGTCCTGGTACAGATTTTCTGGATTGCTCTCAGAGCTGTGACCCTCCTCCAGTGCTGCCCAGTGTGGCATTCATACACTGCATCCTGTCATATGTTCAGATGCCCAGATCCTGTACTCACCCATCCGTTTAGACTGTGGCCGCTTTTATACCTCTGCCTTTAGCTTTGCACTCTTGGATTTACAAAAGTAAAAATAAACATTGGAGTAATGAGTCCCTAAGAAAAAGGGGGAGGAAGGGAAGTGAAGAGGGTTTATAATCGTCAGCGGACTACTAATCATTTTTATTTTTACTTTTTATTGTTGCACAATCATTACTGTAAGTGAGATTTCTCACATGGTTAAAGATAAATATATCTTCAAAAGCTTTGTTGGATAAAATCTGTAAAAGGGTCGTGTAGAATGAGGTAATGGAGACCTACCTCATTCAGCAAGCACATGTTGGCAAGCTGCATTTTGCTAATATTAACACTGAACTCCACAGCCTTGCTTAGGGAAAGAGTGCAGAATTGTCCAGAGTTGTGCAGAGAGCTGTAGCTTCAGTCCAGCTACTGAAGACAGAGGAGCTGGGAGCTTCTGACTGTCTTAATCCACCACTGGGGATTTGCTGCTTCCCCTGTGCATCTTCTTTACCCCCATGTAAAAAACAAATCCTCTCAAAACAGCTCTCCAGATGCTGCTGTTCGAAATCATCATCAAAACCTGAACCATTCTCACGAAGTCTGTCTCCATAAACTTCCAACATTGTTAGGTTAAAAGATTAAATAGGTGCCGTGTCCTTAGGTAATTTTGATTCAGAATCCCTAGGCACTCAAGCAGTCAAACAGCAGCACCAGAAAAACCTCAAAACCTTAGAGTGCCACTTTTTAATACAAAAAGTCACCTTTCCTTTGTCATCCTTAAACCCTGAGTTAGCCAATGATTTCTGCTTGATTCAAAGTACCAAACACTTCAGTGCTGAGCTCAGACTTAAGATTAAGTTCAACTTGAAAAGCCCAAATCTCTTTAAATTTTTAAACTTTTTACAGACAGTGACTACAAATTTCTTGCTTTCTAAGTATTTTGCATTGCTGTACTTGCTGGTACCCTTTACAGAATGTGTAGAACTGAAGTATATGAGCTCCATATTCACATCTCAGTGGAGGTGTCACAGTGCAGGTAATGCTGCACATGCAAAATGGTCACTGAATATAAAGTCAGTGTAATTTAGTTTGAATTTTCTCTTAGGAAGAGCAGAATCTCCTTTGAAAAGAGAAGGAAAATACTCTTCCTGTCAGGTCAGTTTGCCTATTGGTCCTTAAAATAGTTCTTGGTGACATATTAATGGCTTAAATTGAAGTCTTTCTTTTCCCTCTCCCCCGCTCCCCCCTTTTTTAAAATTTTTTTATTTAAAGTGGAGTTAGTGTTACTAAACCCAGATTCCAGATCAGCTACTTCATTAAGGAGTCCAGATGTCCTCCTGTCTCTTGAGACAGTCCTGGAAAATGGGAACATGGTGAAGTCAGGATACTCATTCTCCCTACATACATGACAACAGTGCTCTCAGTTCATGTGTTTCGTGCTTGGCTGTTCCATGTAAATACAGGTGTAGTGCCAGAAGCCGTAGGTGTCTTGCACTGAAATAAAGCCCTGGTGCTTTCTTTTCCAAGTCTGGCCATGTTTCTGAAGGGGCTTCAGTCCCTCCCAGACATAACTCTGTTACTGGCTGTGGTGATGCTCTGCGAGTGCCCCAGCCAGATTCAGACTGGAAGTGAGCGGTTCTGCTCTGGGATTGCTCAAGTCCCTGTTCAGATAAGTCCCTAAACTGGAAAAAGCAGAGACTTGTTTGGGTTTGTTGAAAAGCAAACTGCTGATATGTCAGAGGGCAAAACAGTGCAGTCAGAAGTGTAAACTCTGCATTTACTGAGTTTACTTTTTTTAGACTAGTATATTTTAGAAAAGGAAGGCATTGAATTCTAGGAAAAGAAGAATTCACTTCAGTTGTGACTAAAGGTGGCTTCAAGCCAACTAGGTTTAAAAATAACTTTTAAATGAAGTGTTAATTTATTATTTTTTTCAAGTGGAAAAATGCCATAATTTTATAGACAGTGTTTCAGTCATTGCTTCGAACAGATGAGTTGGATTTTACAAGGAAGTCCCGGTGTAACAGAGCAGCCCAAGGGGGTGAGCGAGCATGCGCACACACACTGGGTCAAAAGCAGTCCAAAAGACAGGGAGGAAAGGAAATGGCAGGCTGTTTTCCAGTCCCTTTCTCACTGCCTCACTGCTTCAAGGATGTGAAAACATGTTTCAGATGGAAGCTATCTTCTGCTTCTCCTAAATATTTACTACTACAAACAAAAACCAGATGAAACCTTGTTCCCCAAATGTTCCCCAAGAAACAGAATAACCCTGGTTCATATTCCTATTAGAATAAAACAGCTGCTGGCATGAGAGAGTTAAAAATTTACAGGGGAGAAGAGATCACAGGATTGCATCAGTGGCACGGAGTGTAACAAGATGCAGGCTGACGAACTGACTGATTTCAAAACCAGCCCCAGTGAAGCTGCTGATCAGGGTCGAGGGTTCAATAGCTGTCACGGGGTTTTACGTTTCTGCTCTTAACCAGGGCTGCTGACATTAAGCAAACTCCAGGAAATTTAGAAATGAGCATTTTTTATTTCTGTTGTGTATTCACGGTGGGCTCTTTACTGTGCTTTTGGCAAGGCATCTGCATGTTGAGAATATTTTTAAATTCTTCATTTTTTATGGGGCAGCTCGTTTTTGCACCACTTCCTCTCTGGTGAGGGATTTTGATGAAACTCTGCAGAAAGGTGAAAGCTTTCTGGCTGTGAAGTTTCAGGTCATGGAGCACGAATGTCAGCCCCATTCTGGACATTCAGTGAGGTTTGCTCTGGGAAGGCAGTGAAGGTGGCCAACCTCTTAGGACTTTCCCAGAGCTGGTCAATGAGCACTGAGAGTTGGCTGGCAGAGAGGAAGATGCTTCTGGGCTGTGCTGCACCAGCCTCAGCCACAAAGGTGCTTTGGAAGCCAGGCTGATACCTGCATCTGGAGTCCCTGTGTCTCCAGGGCTTGGAATAATTGTAGTCAGGAAAGGCAGGTTGCTCCTTTAGCATATGGAATCACCCACGAGGGGGACATACACAACTATCACAAGGTTTTGGGACAATCCTAAAATATCATCCTTGTCTTCCAAGTCAGTAATTGCAGAAAAGCTGAATAGTAATGAGGAGTAAATAAAAATTTGGAACTTTTTTTTTTTCAGCCAAAAATGTCACCAGGCTCACTCTTCCATAGCATGTACAGTGTAACAGGAAATGTCATCACTGGACGTGAGGGTGGAGGGCAGCTGGTGAACAGCCAGATACTCCTTTTTTCTCAGAAGGGAAAACAAAATGATCAGGAGAAACTGAATGTTGCTTTCCCTGACTCTGTCTGGACTAAAATGAAGATATGCAATGCCTGCTCTGATACATGGTTCATCCTGGATTTCTTTAACCTTCTCTACCTATCTTTTTTTGTGGAGATAGGTTTATAATTACTTTCCATATGCTGAGTCAGAATCAAGGCCCATCTTATGGGTGTAAAATCCTTCATTCTGGGGCTGCATTCTGTGCTTACATAACTCTCCTTCCATGAAGTGATGTGTTCCTGTTCTGTGGTCACTCCTCAGCTCCTGTCCCACCTGTTTCCCAACTCCATTGTGGCGTTTGACGGATGTCTTCCCTGTTCTTCTCTGTTTGGTGTATGACATTTGATATATCAAGTGTGCCAGTTTTGGAGAATGGTGATTTCCCACTAGGAAGAGGTGTCTATGGACATGTTGAGGTGTCCGATCAATGCAGTTTTTTGGTCACTTTCATACCTTTGTTCCTGAAGCCCCTGTTCCTGCAGCAGAGAAACAAGTGATCTCACTCTGTTTCCTTTCTATTCTTCTCTTTGAAACTCACCCTCTGCTCTTCCTCTTTTATAAGCAAGTTATTTATAATTAAAAGGGAGAACTACGTGCCACTGTATGTGCTGCTAAGTTCAAATAACACCTCACATTATTGAGGTAGATGTAACTCATTGGTGGGTGGGTACAAAATTACCAAGAGCTGTGTCAGGCCCCTATCAAGCCCTTCAGTAGCAGATATTCAAACTTTCTGGTTGCATTTGTTGCACAGTATTATCTTGACCCGTTCAACAACTGGGGTTTCTAAACTGGGAGGCAGCAAACCTAAGGGCATTTAGGGAAGTCAAGTAAAGAAACTAACCCAGAGCATGGAAGTAAAGTCCATGAGAAATATTAGTCCTATGCAATGTAGTTTGGTGTTCAGTTGTAGTTTGGTTTAATACTGGTTGATTTGCAGATCTAGATAGTTTTCCAGTAGAAGCAAGAGCCTCCTTCTCGTGAACAGAAGCCTTTCCAGTCACAGGCCAGCTGTCCCTAGCTGTGTTTTGCTGGCACTGTGTACAAGTATGTAGTTGTTCATGACCACGGTCTGGAAACAACTGCTGTACCATACTTCTAAATTATAGTTATTAAAAGTTATCTGCCTGATTCAGACAGCAGATTCTCAGAAGTACTGTGAGTGAGACTGTGCTTAGCTCTCCTAAGGACTGACCTTAGCTGTGTTTAGCTTAGCTTTTATCCACTTTTGCAGTTCCATACAGGGCAGGCAGCCTCAAAAAGCTCAACTTCTCTTTCACATCACCTGTGGCCTAAGAGGTGGCTGCAGACACTCAAATGTGTTCGTGCCAGCTCTGTGCACCAGGGAGCTCTCTGGGCAGAGTTCCTTGCTGTTCCTCAGCTGAGGACTTTGACATAGAAAAAGTTTTGAGTCTCATGAGAACAAAATGCAGCATTGTCTGCAGTCCTTAACACCATCTGTGTTGCCCTTGGTGTGGTGAAAATCAAGGCTCTTGCTTTAGGAAGCTTCACCTTCAGTTTTCTTTATCGTTTGAAAACATCAATTCCCTCTGTGCTCTTTGTTATACATTGCTCTGCAGGAAATACCTCTTAATGTGATGGGTGAATGTGTTTTCTCAGAAATGGTTTAATTTCAGCCGGGCTGGGTCATGGGCAGGCTGGAAGATGGGCCTGGTGAAGTCAATGGCATCACTTCCAGAGAGTGAGAATTTCACCTGTTGGGGGTGAGTGTGTTGTCCTTAGTGTTGCATCACTTAGGGGACTGTTTGGGTTTTTCCAGTGCTTTTTGCAGTCTGATAAGTGTTCTGCTGAAATAAAGTTCTCCTTTTGTAGAACCAATCCTGGATTTGTCTGATTTGGGCTGTGATTTCTGCCCCATGTCCTATTTCTTTTCTTGAGTTTCATCGTCTTTGTAGAGTTTCTTTTGTAAGCCCCAGCATGATGCCTTTCCAGCAGCTGGTTTTAATATTGTGAATAGATACTATTTGTCTAGAAGTTGCAGTTGCAGACCAGGATCCTATTTTACAAACTGAGAGTAGGAACATGGTTCCTGGCAGTCCAAGAATTACATGAGAGAATCAATGAATTATTGCAGGACAGTGTTGTTCGTTAAAGGTTTGTCACTAGCACTAGAGTGCTTCTAGAAACAGGGTTTTGGGGCAAACTACCTGTTTGGCACTGGTCTGACTAGCAAAGGACATTTGTTCTTTAAAAATACTTCACTCCAACATCTTTTGAGTATGCAGTAATTTCTTTCTGCCTGTCTTTTAAACATAAAGGGAATAAATCCTCCTGTTCTGATTATTTCCTAGATCCTCTGCAATTCTTCCCTGAAATTTGACACTTGTTGATTTGAGTGTCCATCCTTACATGGTGGAACCACCTCAGCTTAAGAGTGTGATAGAAAATTGCTCAAGAGTGTGTGTTGGGTCAGTTGTTGATGTGATAAAACATCAATAATCCTTGTGAACTATCCTAGGTATAGGCATGCATATGAGGTTCTCCCTCCTTTTGTTTCAAAGGATTGTACCCAAGAGTGTGTATTTTCCAAGAAACCTGGTTAGTGTCTTTGTTCAGGGCCACTGGATGGGCTTCTTTCAGTGTATATAACCATCAACATTTTCCCATCAAAATTCTGGTCTTTTTTGGTGGGTTCCTACTGGGGAGTTCCATTTCTGGGAGTCAGTGTTTAGAATAATCCAGGATTATTCCTTCCAAGTCTGGATCTCTCAGCTGTAAACTACTTCACTTTCTCTGCATTGACAGTGGGTCCCTGGAAGTGCCAGGTTCTTAGGTAATTCTCTTTGGGTAGCAAAGCAATGGAACTCAAATTTCCAATGGAGTACTTAAATACACATCTTTTCTCTGGTGAGGCTCTCAGTGTGACCTGTTCCTCTCTCATGCATTGCTGGGTTTTCAGGCAAAGTTTTCCTGTCTATGTTCTTGTCGGTTGAATCTTCCATTTGGGATGTTTAAATGGTTTACTTGACCTAACAGATGCTCCCTTTTTAAAGGAGTACCTTATATCTTATTTGCAGCTGCAATTTCCTGTGAGAAGCAAATATTTTTTCAGTATTGGTGGCCTTTAGAATGATGTTTCATAGCTTTTTGTAGAACATATTTCATCATACAGACAAGAGCATTAAGCTATAGTCACAAATACCTGAAAGATTGTCACAAATGCCCCATTCCTTCCAAATTCAACCCCCAACTGACAATGGAAAATTACAGTTCAAATATTGGTGATGCTACTGCTTTTGTTGCTGAGCATTTTGCTTTCTATGGTAACTTCCCAGCCCCTTGGGAATGACTATTCAATGCTTTCAACCTTCTATTTTTTTCTTGACAAGTTTCTGGCTATACCCTGGAAAGTTTCTGGAGTCTGCTATGGCTCTACAGCAGCTGAGAATATGAGGAGCAGCATAAGCTAAAACATGTTCTATTCAGTATGTAAAGGAGTAACTTTGGGCAGGGGAGGTTTCCAGTGGAAAACAAAATGTCCACATTCACACTTAGGCTAAAAACTCATCGGAGAGTGAGGTAAAATTGTTAAGAAGTTGCTTCCAGGTTCCCACTCAGTCCTCTTGGACATCTGCAAAAACCAAGTAGTTTTGCTACAGAACATAATCTCTGCTTGACACAGAATGCTTTTGTTAATATTCCTACCTGGAATCTCCTAGTCAGTCCAAGTTCAAGCATCACCATGTTCAGATTTGGTCATTTGTTGGGAAACCTCTGTGATTTCTCATATTTACTGAGTTTAAAGTCTCTTGCTGGAAGATATGCTTAAAAATACATAACATACTTCCAAAATGTTGTGCTAATTAAAAAAAAAAAAAAAAAGAAAGAGAGAGAGAGAAGAAAGAAAATAAAAGGAAAAAACCTCTTTATAGGCAAAGAAGTTCCACATTGCAAAGTATATCCATCCCTTCTTTGGGCAGAGGACTGTTCCTTGCCCAGCCTGCTGTTGTCTGGTAACGTGCCCCAGAGAGGCCGTGCATGCAGCGACCTTTTCACTCCGTGTCTTTGGATGCAGTATGGCAGGATATTTGAATCCATAACATTTGGTTTTAAAAGTGCAGAATACATTGAAATCCAGGCGTTTATTTATCTTGAGAGTGCACCTGCATGTAGTCAACAGAGGAGCACTCTTCAGTGCTGTAACAAAAGCATTTTTTTCCAACTTTCTCCCAGTTTGCATTAGACGTGTCACACAAGAACTGGAATATGAGGCAGATTTAGCAAGCAGCCACAGCAGTTCTTACTGGTTTTTGGGTTTCCCCAAACTGATCTGTGCTCAGTAGGTTGTTCTTCTGCCAAAGGTTTTATCATGAGGACTGAATAGTGTAACAGAACAGACAGCACCATCTTCATGTGTTTTTAGACATGTTATTTACTGGGGTTTCCCTGAAGAAAGCTCGGGGATTCTTTCCTTATGAGTCACTAACGAAGTGATTGTTTTTATATAAACTTTCCTTCAGCTGGTTAGAGTTGGAACACAGTGTCTTGTGCTCTTTCTGGGGTCTGACTTTGCTCTTTAATTTCTTTTAATAGTTGTTCCTGCAGCCAACAGGATGGTTTGAACCTCCTGGCCTTCCCCCACGCTCTCTCTGAGTTCCATAGTCTTGAAAATCACTGTTCTGGCCAGCGGACGTGCTGGTGGCAATCACTGTGTGTGTGTAATTCCACTTCTCAGCTTTCTACCTTGTGCTGCTTTTTCGACTCTGCACCTTCCTTGTGGCTTAGGGAGAACGTGCTGTTGGCATTACCCAAACTGGAGCTTGCATTTCATGTGCTGAAATTAAAACAAGATTTTAAAAAATGTTGATAGTTGACTTCAGCGGCATAAAGGTTAAAAGCTGTGAAGTGCTGTGTTTCCGTAATGGAAATCACTGGAGCTGGAGAGACACATCCCTTCTCTTGCATACGCCTGAATCCTTTCCCACCCTCTTTCAGTGGCTGCAGCAGAGTGGTGCAGAGTCACTTTTAATTACCTCCCTCCACAGCTTTTGAGTTCAAGCCCAACTGATGGCGCCAGGGGCTGAACCACAAGGAGATCTCTGGGCAAGTCCTGCCTGTGTCAGTCGCCTCGCCAGGCAGATGCTGTACAGCCCACTGCACTTCCTTGTGGGGGTTTTTTATTACATTTTACATTTTTGAACCTGGGACAGGAGCTATGTTAAACCCACTGACTCTGTAATGTGCCCGTACATGTGAAATTCTAGGCTACGCTCACCAGCTTCTCTTCCGTTCCCTGACCTCACCTCAGATGTTTATACCCTGCGTGTACCTGTCTGTACTTACATGGATGTTTGACTTCACAGGTAACATATTCTGTATTTACAGATCTGTTAAAATGCAGGACACATTATTTTAACCCAAGAAGTATGCAGAATTCTGCAAGTCTTTTTCATAACCCAAGATTGGATTTCTTTATTTTTACAGGAACAGGAATGGTTTAGCTGGAATGAAAACGTTCATTCCACTGCATCATTAGCTACAGGCAATCTTCAGTTGAAGCCTAGCCCATTTTTCATGCTAAGGCTCTAGTAGTTTCATCATTAATCAACATGCAGGACGAATTTCTGGGGCTGAGAGAGCTTGTCTGTATGTCTGTAATTTAAGATGAACTCTTTTTTGTTTTTTTCCTATGAAAGAAAGGTAGTCAGAAAACAAATTATATTTTAAAGAGTTCACCTCCCTCTCACCCCTTTCTACCATTCCCCTTCTGATAAACACCCCAAAACTTTTCATTAGATGGATGTGGAGTTTTAGCTGGAGTAGCAGATCCTCAAGTGTGTCATTTGATCCTCCAGTAAATCTAAAGCAACCTTGTGTTAGAAGAGACTAATCTCTGACATGGTCACTGTCTCAAGTGTCCTTAGTATTGATAGTCCAGTCCAACTGCTTTCATCACTTTAAATATTGATTTTAGGGTCTTGGATAAAGTTTTTCCTTCCCTCCTCCATCACATGGAAGCTGTAACCAGCAGCCTACGGAAGCGTCAAGATCTGTAGTCAGCTGTTTACCTGCCTTTTCAGCTGCTTGCTCTTCTCACACAAGGTGAAAATTCAGAGGACTGATCTTCCAGTTTGGAGACAGTAACGGGAAAATCATGCTTCCAAAGGCAGGAATTGTTTCCTTACACTGCTTCTCTACTCTAGTTTGACCAGGTTCCCTAAATTGCACTTCACAGACCTGTGGAACATGCACTGCTGTTCCAGCCATACGAAGAATGTGCTCAAACAGTAGTCTCCTTGCCCAGCAGCTTAAGAGAAGTCTTCTCCAAAGGCCACATTCCTCTTTTTCCAGCTCCACTAAGCAGCAGAAGCAGCTTTGGGTGGATCAGTGAGTGCATGGGAGGTTTTGGAGACCACTGTCCAAATACCTTCACTCTTTCGTCCCAGAAATGCTTAACGTGAGAGCTGATGCAGAGCCCTTTCCAGCTCGAAGGCAGGGGAGTGTGGTTTGGAACATGGAAAAGGATCTTGTGGGGGAGGAAGGAAGAGAGCCATATAGTTCATTTAAGAGGCAGAGTTATTCCAGTTTAACTGTCCAGAGCTCTGAAAGGCTGCACTGCTCTACCCAGTGGAGGCTGAAAAGCAGTTTCAGTGCAATGAAAATAAAATACTCTTGTTCTCAATGTGCAGTTTCATTTGACTCTTAAGGAAATAGTGCAGCAGTCCTGGGAACAAGGGAAGTGCCAAGTGTTATCTGTCACCAGAAGTCTCGTGGCCTTCCCCATCAGTGACCAGACCAGATCTCACCAGTCCTGTACAAAACAGTGTTGCCTCTACTGGATATGCATTGCTCAAAACAGAGACTACCAGTACGTGTGCTCTTGCCATGCCACATCATAGCCATGTCTTGGAATCATCTGATGCTTAATTGGATGTGCCTGGGCTTTCCTTTCCCTTGTTATTGCCAGCTGATGAGCTCCTGGTCCCATGCAGCAGCTGTCATTGGTCTGTCAGCATATAGCTATTATTTTACCCTGTTTCTGTTTTTCCAATCCTTGAAGTTATCCATGTCTTCCAGGACAGTGTTCAACCTCCCGTTGTGTTGACACTACCTCACAATTTTCTCTTATGGGCAGAATCAGATTTAACTGGCAAGTTTGTGCTGTTTTGTTTCAGTAAGACCAAACTATTTGACACTTTGATGATTAAATCCTTCAAGGCTATTAGTTCTTCTTTCCACATTAAATGAATCCTTCAAGGCTGCTAGTTTTTCTTCTCACATTATGACTTATTTATCTGTTAGAGAGTTGTTTTATAGCACTATTCTTTCATTAATACTCATCTTTATAAGCTTATTTGCCAGTCTCCTAAGGGTATCACTTTGCTGAACCAAAGATCTGTCAAGTTTTCTTTAGTCAGAAACGTCAGTTAACTTACTGAGTTTGGTATGCTCTCCTTCCTTCCTTCCTTCCTTCCTTCCTTCCTTCCTTCCTTCCTTCCTTCCTTCCTTCCTTC
>VZTJ01000392.1:1144525-1281797 GCA_013397795.1 Orthonyx spaldingii
CTTCCTCCCTCCCTCTTTGTCTTGTCTTTCTGTTTTTCTTTCTCATCTTTTTTCTTTCTTTCTTCTGTTTCTATAGAAGCATATTTAAAAGCCTTGCATACAGTCATGGTTTGACTAACAAGCATCAATTTTCTTGTCACGTTGTTGAGTCTGGGTGCTGCACTCACTGTTCCACAGCCCCAAGTACCATGCTGGAACCTTCATTCTGTGATTCTGCACCCACTCCATGGGCAGTAGCAGGAGCAGCTGGATTACTGGAGCTGATTACGGGTGGATATCCATGATAATTTTAGGAGATTCTGCATAGTTTCATTTCTGCATAGTTTCATCTTTTTTTTTTTTTTTTGAGAGTAGCAATTTATTCCCTCACTGCTTCCCTTCACACCTCCTGCCCTGGTTAGGAGAGAATAATGATTCTGCAGTAAGGTTTGTTTCACCTCAGGGAGTTGTTGGAAGAATTCTGTGAAAGCGTGGTCTGAGGCACCCAATGGAAATCATCCTGTCAAGTAAGAAGCTCCAGGGCTGATGGCTCAGGTTTTCCCCTGCTCTGGATGACAGAAAACTGCCCATGAGTGCCAGTAATTCACACTCCTGTGACACAGCATTTCTCCTTTGACATTATCAGTAAACTGCCCCCTGAAATACAGCCTGTGATTTCAGACCACGGTCTTTCTTCCTTGCCTCTTTTGCTGCTTCCCTGGCCGCTGACTGGTTTTTGTTTTCAGATTCTTTCCTTCTTATACTGGTTCAGTTCCCGTTCCTCTTCCAGCTCTTCCAAACATACAGCCACGTTCCCTCAGGCGAGTTGATCTGTTAGTGCCTGTTTCCATAAGCCTTCACTTCCTTCAGCAGTGCTGCATGTGAACCTTGGATCACATCCTCGTAGATTCCTTGCCGCTAACCCGTGCCCCTGCACTCACACATTGTATCTGTGTGTGGATGTAAGGAAGCACATGCTTTTGTAGGCATCTGAATTGAAGTTGTGCTAGTTCATGCTGAGGTAGGTGTCTGTCTAATTCTAGACAGCATTAGGCACAAATAAGAATTGTTTAATGTGGAGTACGTAATTATCAATTGAAAAATCTGCACGCTCTTAGATGCCTTGTCAACACTTCCTGTCTCAAAATGTGCAGTATCCAGCAGCTGTGGTGTTAACCTTTGCTAGGCCATGCTGAACATGTGAAAAACCAGTAATTTTTGTGTTTGCATGGGATCTTTGTTTGCTGTGATTAATGGTCCACTAACAGTGTCCAGTGCAAGTTCAGTGCAATGTACAAAGTGTCTTTGATGCCAGACATTCTACAGTGCTGTGCAGAAACCAAAGTTAATAGTTGTAAGCCTGAGAAGACTGGAATGTTTTCAATTTACTTTTAAACAAATGACTTTATTGTGCCATTCTCACATGGGAGTAAATTCCACAGCCTTAGTGCCACATTAGACACAACTTTTTTACCTGCTGGTTTCTGTTTATACTTGGAGAAAAGAAATTAACCTCAGTTAGGAGTTAGGGGGAATAGGCCAGGACTATTAAACTCGGTGGGAATTTTGGCAGGGGTTTTGCTGGGAGCAGAGTGGGATGCAGGAGTACAGGATGTAGCTGAAGGATGATTTGTGGTGCAGTGTGGAGTTACGGAATTCTTTGTTCCTGAAAATTAAACTCGTGAAGGGCACCTGTAGGAAAAGCATTAAAACTGGTTTTGCCACTCCAGAAATGTAAGGAAGGAGTTGTTGTAGTCTTAAGTAAATGCCAGTGGATACTGGGAAGAAGATTCCCAGTGACTGTGGCTGGGGATGGATTGGGCCCAAGTCCTGAAAGGAGCAAATCTCATGTAAGTAATGGGAGTGTGTATCCATACAGGAATGACAGCTCTTGACCTCAGGGAGAGAAAGTGTCCCTGAACTCACCACATTCTCTTGTAATGGTAAAGATTTTCAGACTGAGACAGGGAAGTTCGGAAAGAATTAGACTTTAATGCTTATAGGATGGACTAATACCATGGATTTGTAAAAATATGAAATGTGTGCAAAATCCCTAAGCAGGAACGTGGATCCGTTCAGCATCGCTCTGACTGGGAGACCCTCTCGTGATAATAAGTGCATTGTGATCTTCTGGTAGGTAAAATGCACAACCCATTCCAGTGACTCCTTTTGATTGAAACATGAGTGTACATTAATTACTAACAGAACCAAGAACACTGGAATTTTTTTTTTAACTGCTTACTTGGCCTTTTTTGTACTAAACCTTTTTTTTTTAACAAGGCTTTTGTTTTGTGCTTGTTACTTGGTTTTATGGCTTTATAAAGCCATAAGCAATCAAGAAAAGGATTTGAGTTTTGTTTTGACTAGTTTTTGCTTTTACTTTGGCCATCTACAGTTCATTAGTGTTTTATGTTATGCATCACTGCATGGAAATCCAAATAGAAAAAAATTATAGGTTTAGATGATGTTCAGGTAAGTGCAATTGCAAAAATTGGACAAATAAATCCCCTCAGCTTTGGAGCCTGTTGTCTTCCTCTGATGTTTCTAACCTGCATCTGGTCTTTTCCAAAACAGCAGCTCCTCTCTGTGCAGTGGCTTCCCATAAAACCTTATCTCATTTAGAAAATGAACAATGTAAATGGTGCAAATCATTTTGCAGTGTCCTCAGACCCTTAAAGCCTTTGCTGCCATTGTTTGGCCTCTAGAGAAACATACACCTAAAGGTGATGCAGAACGTGGATGGGGAAAAGGGTCTGTGAGTTATTTCCACTTCGATTTGTGAGGCAGGGAAAGTCTTTCAGTTTGGTTTCTTCTCACTGTGTGGCCTTTTTCCTATTCAAAAAATGGTGTGTATTGATCATTACTGAAAAGAAACCAGTATGTGTGTAGCAGGTGATAGCTTTTACTCATCCTGCTGCTGCGAGTCAAACTTGAGATGGGGAGTGGGAAGCTTGTGGGCAAAGACAGGGCCAGTCCTTCCCAGGTGATGCCTGTACGTGGTCTATTTCCATGAGCAGAGCTATGATTTTGGTACAAGTCTGGATTTTCCTAACACTCAAAAATGTATTTCAGGACTTGTTCTGGAGTCCTTTTCCTATGGTGGGGAAGAAACTGCAGGAGAGGACAGGATGGCTGTTGTTTAAAGCTGAGTGCTGCTGGGCAGCAGCTCTCCATCTGCCCCAGCAGCAGGTGCCCAGCTGCCCTCTTCAGATGGGAAACACAACTGTGCTGGGGAAATATCACCAGGCCTGAGGCTGTTTGGGCTTTCCAGACTGGATAGAGTAAGGAGCAATTATGTGCTTTTGCCTAAGATTCCTCAAACTCTCCCTAACCCACTCGCTTCCTGGCCATCTGGAAAGGCAAGCCTCTCACTTGCAGAATGTCTTGGGAAAAGAGAGGAGGAGGGAACACGCTGGGCTGGAAGCGTCTCATCCCCTTTATCCCCAAATGCCTGTTTACAGTAGGGAAATAACCTGTGCTGGAAGGTGGCACCCCGGGGCGCCCCAGTTTGGCAGGCAGACTGGTAGGGAACACACCGCTCTGAAGCCAGAGGGTGTCTCAAATGAAATGATTCTTGAGTCTTGCTGTGAAAGTCTTAATAATCCATGAGTTTTAATATGGCCATAAGGCTATAAATCCAGGGATTTTGACCTCAAAGTCTTTGAGTATGTTTAAAAATAGCTCACCCATCCTCATTTTATCACTTCGTATACTCTGACACAATTTTGGAACTTGCCTCCATCCCATCTAGCAGGGGAACACTATAATTAAGAATCAGTTTTGAAAGGCTGTTCTCTCTTAGCTTAAGGCAGAATAAGGCTTTATGTATTTTGCAGATTATAAACAATTCATCGGCTAAAATTAGCAGTAAAAAGGGAGCCCCAGCTCCTTCCTGCCCTGTGGTTTGTACCACAAAGACTTAGTGTTTTTAAATCATGACAGAGCTCTCTAAAAACCTTGAAAGCATATTATGTATGTGTCACTTTGGCTCAGTTAGGAATAGTTTCACCTCCAAGCCAGAAGGCCACGGGTTCAAATTCCATGCCCGCCCTTGGATTTAGCTGTCTCCCAGTAATTTCATTGCAGAAAACATTAGAGGAAGAAGAGGAAAACTTTTGTGTCTGTAGCTCCACTGTGAGACATTCAGTCCTTGGGATGATAGGTTAAACCACGGCTCTTCCCACCCAGCTTTGCTCAGCAGGCACAAACCCTGGAACAGGGAAGGGGGGAGCCCTAATGGGGGTGGGAGTATTTTCTCTTCTTGACAAAGGCAGTTATAATCCTTAGGATTGTGTGTGTGAGCTACTGCTCCTCATCCTGCTGCCACGAGGACAGGATTTCCTTGGCATTGTTGTGAAGAGCTGCAAAATGAGAGACCTCAAATGAGTCTTGACTTTACCTTTTGCTGCTGATCAGTGAAAGAAGGGGGAAAACCAATAAATCCTTTTGAAGTGAAAATGCCATGGGTCATTAAAAAAAGTTAAATTGCAGAAATAACCAACTGAAGTGCCAAGTTAGGGTTGTTTGTGGCAACAGCAAAGCCAGGTGATCTTAACTGCAAAGGTAAACTCCATATGGTCACAATCCTAATCACTGATGTCCTTTACCTTCCCCACAGAGAGGAGGTCAGAGTGACTTAAGCTTTAAACTTTATAGTTTCATTGTGGTTTAGCTAACAAGAATGTGGTCTTATAACTTGAAGTGTTTATGTTTGTTGCTTACAGACACGTGTATTAATGTACCAAAATCTCACCGTCTCTTAAATAAAATTTATTTTAGGAGGAAAAAAAAAATCCTTCGTTTTCTACTGCTTTTACAGAATACACAGAAGGGGTTTATCATAGTTATACAAAATGGAAACCATGTCATAAATGTTATGTACAGCATAGTTGCTCACAACTCATTTCTTACCCTGAAAATAATTTTACCCAATAATTTTCAATTTCTGTTTTTGTGGCATGAATCCAAAATGCTCTTCGGTGGATGATTTTCTTTTGTTTACAAATATTTGTTACCTTTCAGTAAAGTGCTCAATGTTTTCAAATTCCTCCTCTGATTTGTTTTGAGGCTTTTTTGCTGCGGGAATGTTGGAGGTCACATTTTGCTTGCAGCTTTTAAAGGGATCTTAAATGGAGAGTATGGGGATGGTGATCATTGATGCTCTGCTGGGGTGAGAGTTCCTGCCAAAATTTGTAGCCCACTGTCACTCTGCCTGACAGAGGGCTTATGGAAAACCCATTAATGTGTATGAGAACTTTGAATCTTAGGACCTGAATTATCAAATGAAATGTTTTGATGAGAACTCCGGCCAAGCTGTGTTTGGGGTATGACTAACATCTGGGAAAGGCAGATTTATCAACATAAGATGCTGGAGGTTCTTGTGTGTCCACTTGCTAAATTAGATTAAATACATTCCTCTTTCTCACTAATTTTTTTTCAGCTAGGCAATTACTGTGGGTAGCACAGAGACTATGAGAATTGGGCCAGGAGGTGGAGGGATAATCCATCTTGTCCTGGCAGGAATGTTGGCTCATTTAGTCACATCTGGGATGTGGGTGGGGTGGTCCCAGCAAGGCTTGAGTTGGTAATGGGCTGACAAAATTCAGGGTAAAAGGTGGGCTAGGGAGTTGTTCACAAGACAGATTTCTGTACTAGGATGTGGTCCATGCTGGGAAAAAAAGATTGAGAACCCTTCCCATAGAGCCTGGCTGAGCAGTCCTGACTGAATGTGAGGCAAAGGGGAACGGAAATGGTGCCGCTCCGGAGCACAGTGATCCAACTGTGTGAAATCAGTGTGGGTGCTATTAAAATGCCATCTTCCTCTCCCTTCCCCTTTCCTTCCTCCCTTCCTCCCCCCTCTGCTGTCAGCCTGGCTGAGGAAAAGTCAAATAACGTACGACTGTGTTCCTTGGCATCACAACTGCAATTTCCCTTTAGGGGCTTCAAACTTGAGAATGGGAGGTTTTAAATCTTGCTGATTCGTGCTATTCCAGCAAGCATATGTGTAAGGAAAAAGAACAATGCCAGTTCGAAAGAGAAATCACAAGTGAGAAATCATTGCTGCTAAATCAGGTGTTGCAGAGGCCAGTGGAAAATTCAGACACTAAGAAAAGTAGGAAATTACTTTGTTTAGAGCTGGGAAGGTTAATGAGAATGAATTAGAAAGTGCTCTCTGTGTATTCAGCCCCTAAGGATTTGAGCAAAGTTAGAGGGATTTATTTACTGATTATCCAGACTATACAACTGGCAATAAGATTAAGTGAGGAATTTTGGAACATGCTGACATTTCTTATTTGCATCATTTACTATGGAGATCATTTGTCGGTCCTGCACTGAGTTTGTGGTGAACCAGGGCTTAGTCTGGCCCAGCAGAGACGGATCTGGTACTTCTCATGGCTCGAGGGATGTGGGGGTGAAAACAGTTTAACGTCCTCTTTTGTGTCTCAGAGAGGAAACACCGAGTTTGTCTAGGTGCTTATCAGGGGCGAATTTCAGAATATTTTTCCTGGAAACCATTAATTATGGGGAAGAGTGGAGTTATAGGGGACACATTGCATTAGATCAAGTAAAAATAAAAGACAAGGTTGGAATTTATAGAGCCCGGCACTGGATGCTGTACAGAGCTCCCCCACTGCAAGGCCCCTCGGAGCCCATCCCTCCCGGCATGCACGCGGATCTGCGCATGGATCTGCACTTGGATCTGCTGCCCTCCTCCTCCTCCTTCCCCTCCTCCAGTCACACTTATTTCAGCCAGACTGCTGAGTACCAACCAGTTACCAACTCAGCTGGAAGAAAGGAGGGGGGACCATGGAACAGGAGTTCAAACAGAATTATGATTTTAACTCATTATTCTGGGTGCCTACCTCTGAAATGATCACATTTGGTGAAAAAAGTGCATCTCTTGTACACACAGACCCATTAGGTCATAAGCTATACTTTAAACATGTAATCTCAGGCAAAGTGTTTCACTCAGCCCCCGTCCATGGACTGAGCACTTACTTGCCCCATTTTAATCTTGAAAATAAGAAAATTCCTTGTTCCTAAAGGAATCCTTTGGCTGAGTGTTGTGCACTGTTGCTGGAATAAGGAAAATTTTGTTAGTGACCCTCTCTTGCATGGTTACTGCTAAATAAGGGAGGTAAATAACTGAGATGAGAAGCAAGGTGTGATTTCAGTCTTCGTGATGGCTGTTAATACTTTTCTGATCAGCCTCATGGATGACTAATTTTCTTGCTTTCTGTTTTCATCATCTTTGGTAGAAATTCAGGAACTTGTATTTGTTTTCGTTCTTAGGGGACTGCATACCACAGCCAGTAGCTTTAATCCTTTAATCCTCACGTGTCCGGTTTATGCCTCCACCCATTGATTACCTCCTTTCACAGCAAATGGTCCTATTCCCCTCACAGTTAATGTCCACTGCTGGATCAGGCTGCTGTCTCTGGGAATGTGTTTCATGCACATTAATCCACAATAAATTTCAGCCTGAACATCATCTGGGCTGATCATTACACTTCGAGTCATCATCATCATGATGACTTGAATTCCAGGGTAACTCACCACTCTTGTGACTTCCCAATAACCACTGACATCCTTCTACACTGAAATAATAGCAGATATCATGCCAATAGTATCTCATATCCTAAATCTTTTTTTCTAATGTGCTATTATAAATATGGGGCACTTCATGTGTTGTTATGACAAGGAAATTCTTTGACTGAAAAGTTTGCAAATTCCAAAGTAGTATTTGTTTTATAAACAAAGGTGCTGTTTTCCTTATGCCAGCCTCTTTCTGCTTTTGCTTGACCAGCAGTCTGTTCTGAAAGGCATGAAGCAGCTGTTGGCCCTGAGTCAAAACTTGCAGTGCAGGGAGGGTTATGTAAAAGTCCTTTGTGTGAGAGACGTACAGGGCAGCAAATGGTGAAATTGGAGTGCAGGTTCTCTGAGGGGAGACAGATATTCACAGCAAGGTTCTATTTTTTACTTGATTTTTGCATAAAACAAAAAGTAGAAGTTACTGCAAATTTTTTTTGCATTTTCAGAACTCCCTCTTCCTGGTGCAGTGTTGTGGGCAATCTCACACCACTTTGCACCCAGTATCACCCACTGGATGGAAGGGCTGTGAGACGTTGCCTGTTTCTTTCCCTCAAGGAAAGGCCTCTGTACCTAGGTCATTTCTGAGGGATACTGCTCTAATCTTTGGAAGAGATTTGCAGCTCTCCCAGTCCATCTGTTTCTGTGCTTCACTGCTCTTACCATATAACACTTTCCAAATATTTATTTGACATCTTTTGCTATCTGAAAGGACACTGATTTCTACCCTTCTACAACTGATTTCTTTGAACTCATCAGTCCCAATTGATCTTACCTTTTCCCTTCAGGTAATATTTTACAGAGCCCTGAACTGTCTTCAATGGCTTCCTCTGAACATTCTCAAAATGTGCCTTAAATTTCTGGTGGTGCGATAACCAGCACTGGATGTACAATTCTTGTACTGATTTCATAATAGCAAGACATGGTTAACTAATACTCTGTCTATATTGCACTGTGGACACAGTTCCTTTTCTGCTAAACTGCTCCTTAAGTGGCCATTCTCACATCTGTTTATAAATTATTTATTCCTGCCTAAGGAACCCCGTGGTGGGATTCTTGGGGTGTCCTGTGCAAGGCCAAGAGTTGGACTTGATGATCCTCGTGGGTCCCTTCCAACTCAGGAGAATCCGTGAAGTCAAATATTTTGTGTTCATAATGAATTCATCTAGATTTTGAAACTGTTTCTCTAGGTCATTGTGACCTCTGGTCTTGTCATCTTAACTTGTTCACATTCTGTTCTAATCTGTAAGTGTAATAAACTCAGGCTATAACCCACCATCCTGAGCATTAAGACTTTAACAAGCACATTATAAAACACAGCCCATATGAAAGTCCCCTTGATACAGTTTTCCAGTTTGACAGTGAGCCATTGACAGCTTTTCTACGGAAATGAGCATCCAACCAGTAACTGCAGGGACAGCACAGTTCCATTAATGAAAATGTCACTTGAGATGGTGTCAGAAAGCTTTACTGAAGTCTGAAATATGTGGTATCCTTGTTAACACCTGACCCATAAGATCTGAATCCCTGCTCTAAAGGGAGATTGGATTGATTTGACATGATTAGGTATCAACCTGTTAAGAACTGTGAGACAAAAGTAACTCCAGATTTCTTGGAGTTCTGGTAATACATCATTCCTCTCAGTCTCATAGTTCCAAATCAGCTTCTCTATGGAATAAGGCAGAGAGAGAGCTTGACATAGATTCTGAATGTTTGGGATGGTTAAAGCCATGTGGGTACCTGGGGAGCAGTGTGTGGATTCAGTGGGAGGATTTCGCTAATGGTGCGTGCTGTGCAAGGTCTGTAACCACAGAGAAGAAGCGGAGTAAATGGTGTTTAAGCTAATCCAGAGAGTTAAATTCTTGTGAATCAAATTGCACTAGGGTGTATCATTCTTCTGTGGGCTTTGAAGTGAGAGAGGTCGTGTGTGTGAGGGAAAGCCAGATCATAGCCTCTGCTTAGAGCAGTTCAAGGCTGCTAATGAAGGCAAAGTAGCTGAAAGGGGCAGCCTGTGGGTGGCTCAGTAAAGAGAACAGCAGTACAAAGTCCAGAGATGCTGAAAGCATGGAAGAGAGTGGCAAAGTCACCCTCTGTGAGGGAAAAGGACAGCTTCCAAGCTACCCGGGAAGTGTTCTTTTTCTGCTGCTTGCTTTGTTGTAAATACACAAAAGTAATGTATTGTCATTTACTTGTGGTTCCTTCCAGTAAGAAAACCTCACTGTGTGAAGCCATCATGTGGTTTCAGCAGTCCTCTGGCAAAAGGCACGCTATGTACAGCTGAGAGGATCTTAGCTAAATTATATATCCAGCATCAAACTGCAATGAAGAGGGAATCAATTGTAAAGATTTAGGAAAAAGCAGGAGGGGTTAGGACAACTGCAGTGTGCTGAGTGTTGGTGCATTAAAGGAAAAACTTATTTGGACAGGGATACATAAAATAGATTTTATATGTATTTTCAGCAGCTGTGAATTAAAACATAAATACAATCTGGATGGAATAATTAATTCTCAGGTGGTCGTTGTTGTAAAGAACTTGCAACTGTAAATGAAAGAGCTGAAAGCAGCTTTTAAATGAGTAATTTCTTACTGCAGCCATGCACATATTTCTTACTGTACAGAGCATGGCTTTGCTGCTGCTCTGATTTTTACCCTTGAGTCAGTCACCTTCCAGTCTGCTTCCTCTTGGTCATTCTTAATGGAATGCCTTTTTGATTACAGAAAATTGGTTGATACACTTCTCTAATGAAAATGCTAGACAAATGCTCCTTCTTGGAACTGACATCAGGAATGTTATACAAGACATTCTTAAATATGCTGGCAGCTGCCCTGAATGTAATGAAATCATGGAAATTAGAAGTATTGCTCTCTCTGTGTGGCCAGCTCAGGACTGCTTTCAGTGTGTTACCCAGTTTTGCTGTGAATTTCAAAAGGAATCACTTTTCATTAAAGTTTCCTTGGGACGTTCTTGAACTTGCTTATAATTTCTACAATCAGGAGAATTACCCTGATATTCTAAGGTATTACTCCTTTGTTTTGGATTGCACACAATTGGTCATGCCTACATCCCCTGTACCACACTAAATCATTCCTCTTGCAGCAGAGAGTTTACAGGCTTCAGAACATCGATAACTTTTCTGGTAGAAATGCATGTGTCAGATGAAATCCTATTCCCACTGCAGTCAGCAGTAAAATTCCCACAAACTTAAGTGGTTTGGAGTTCACATGCAGTTTTTAGTCTGCTCTCATATGACACATTAGTTAATCCTTCACACATTCTTAGTACAGAAGGTGTCTAAATGCAGGGAAGTTGCAGAGTAGCAGTGATGTACCTTGGGTTTCAGTAGCACCTTTCCATGCAGGGATCACACAGCAGCTTCTGAACGACAGGTGAGACCCACAGCAGAGTGCAAAGGATTGATATTTTTAGTCTTCTAAAGTGCAGAAAGCAGAAGGGAAGGATCTCTGTGGATGTGTGGAAGGGTGTATGGAAGCACCATCCTGTCTCCCATGTTACCTTCTCTTCATCTGTGTTTTTTTCACCTGTTGCTTCTTTGTAGCCTTGGTGTGTTTTCATCACATACTCTGATTTAGAGTTTTCCCAGATGAATTAATTTTCTTTACCTGTTTTTTAGCACTCTAGCTTCTTCCTTAGTTTCTCTGTTGGAGGTTTACAGAACTCCCTAAAGTAATTGCTGTTGTGTTCGTTTGAAGTAGTAATATTCCATTCCTGTCAACAATTAATAGCAGTATTAAGCAAGAGTCAACTGACTAAAAGCTTAGTCCAGATTCATGTGCTGTCACATAACACTTGGTGTTGGAAGTAGTGAGTTCTGGCTCGGGGATGAGGAGCACTGAAAGGACTGGGGCTGCCGTGGCTGTTGGGAAAGGAGGCATAGAAACCTGTTTCACCTTCTTTGTTCTCCTTCCCTGCTCAGCTTCACCGTTCTGTTCAGCGGTGGTCAGAGAGCTGTGAGGGCTGGCTCACATGTTCTGCTTTGGAACTCTTTGCAGCTCTTTGATTGCAGGAGCCTTGCTGTAAGAAAGAGTGGCAGGGGCTTGGGCTGAGGGGTGGCTTGCACTGAAGTGAGGCTCAGAGAGGAAAGAGCTGTTGTGAAAGAATGACCTGGAGGTGGAATGGGGCATCTCTATCACTTGTGATTCCCAGCTTTACCTGACACCCTCATTTCTGGCTGCTGCTCTTGGCACAGAGCAGAGGCAGCTTTGCAGAGAAAGCTTTCTGATGCTTGTAGGTGTCCTGTAGGGCACAGAAATCTGCTGGAAGCAGATTTCCATCTGCATGACACAATGCAAACAAGATGGTTTCTGGCATGAAAAGCCTTCAGTTGAGACATCAAATCATTAGGAATACGATGGCCTAAGCTTTCATAATAAATTACTGTAAAGCCATGAAAGATTGATCTTTTTTGATTTCAGAGAAAATAAATCAACAGTATGAAGTCAGCTCTGTTACAGTTTCAAACAAGAGACTATTACCCTTTGCCTTAAAGATCAGAGACAAATTACTATTTTTACTTTACGTTCTCTTGATGAGGATAATGATAAACATCTGTCACTTTGCTGCTTAGCCAGTTACGAATCTTATTGCAATCTGTAATTTAAACAGTGAAAAAAAAATAAAAGGAAAAAAATACATGAACAAACTGCACTTTATACAGACAGCAAAGAAGAAAAGAAAGAGAATAGATGTCAAATACAGGGGAACTAGGTCGGGGGCATTTTTGGTCTGCAGTTACTTGGCTAAAATCTGTAGACAGTAGATGTATGATTTTCTATTTATTTGGTGTTTCACATGGAAAATTACCATTAGTTTTTCTTTAGACATGGAGGCTAAGGAAGATACTTAATCTTCACACTGTGACTTTTTGGTATAGGCAGTTTATTAACAAAAAGATTAAGGTTTATAAGGTAGTGTCTACCAGTGTTACAGCATTGAAAATCCTGTTTTTATCAAGAGCTCTTTCAGTGTCCTCCACAGTCACAAGATTTTAGGAAGCCCTGCTAATTATTTTTTTAAATTATCTGCTTTTCCAGTAATTCATCTGTCCTTTTGAAAGTTCTTTTACAAACACTTCGTTTTGTTTCTAAGTGGTACATTGGGTCTTATTTCTTAACAAAACTGTAACTTAACAAATCACAAACGCACCATAGACTGGACTGACCAAGCTGTAGTTTGAAAGGTTACAAGTGGTTACCTGCCCATGCTGCATGAGCAGAAGCAGACCCTGCACTAGAACATGAAACCAGGAGTCCTTTCTTGGCCCAGTAAGAAAGAGTTTCATGCAGGGAGAAGCCTCTTTGGTGAAATGTTTGCATATTTAGCACTAATGGCCTTTCTGACGGTGGTTTTAATACTGATCTCAACTGCTCCAGAAATCTTCAAAGCACCAGCAGTGTGTCAATTTTAGCTGAAAGCCCTGTTGGAAATGGAGCTGTGCTGGCAGGGCTCTGGGAGATACATAACTTGTTCTCCTTATTGGCTTATTCAGTTTTTGCACGTGCTTTCTGTTTCTTCGTGTTCTTCCTGTTCAAGGCCAGGTTGGATGGGGCACTGAGCAAACTGGTCTGGTGGGAGGCGTCCCTGCCTGGAAGGGGAGTTGGAATAAGATGAGCTTTAAGGCCCCTTCCAACCCAAACCACTCTGTGATTCTGATTTTATGCTTCTAGGCACCCACAGAAAAGATTTAGATTTTATAGTTCATGCTAATAGTACTCTGGTGGTCGTTTTCAGGAAGAAGTATTATATATCAGAGTTTGGGGAACATTGTTCTTTGTGCTTTCTGGGTAGAAATTCCATTCTTTTGGCATCTTTGAGCCTTAGACAGCAGTTTGATTTTCACCAAAAGGTTGCTATTCTTTTTTAGGTTTTCTTATGTTTATACAGGCCAGACCGAAGCAAAGTATAGGCCTTTTAGCTTCCAGCTGAAGTTCCTGGTATCTTCTTTAATTAGGTCAGCTGTTTACAAACAAAGTTTTTTTCTGTCCAATGAAAAAGAGACTTCTGATATATAATCCAGCCTTGAGGACTGGAAGCAATGATGTTTTGGCTGTTATCTTTCATAAACCCTTTGTTTATATAGGTGCTATTCACATCTAACAAGTCTGAGACTGAACTGCAAAATTTGTCACAAATGGGTCAGCCTTAAATAATAAGGGTGGGTTTTACCCACAGAAGGGTAAAATTTAAAATCCAGACTTGTGGTGCTGCTTTCTTGCATGGGTCAGGCTGGCTGAATGTGAATGGTAAAAGGTTTGATAATAAGTATTGCAGTAAGTGATCTGAGATAATTTCTTGGTGTGACACTTACCACTGTGTGTCTTTGAAAATTTCCTTTAATATAAAATGACAACTTTCTGTGGAAATATAGAATGTACTTTGTGCAAAAGGTCTCATGTGGCATTAAACTTTAAAGGTCCAAATTTCATGGTGCTGAACAATAATGCTAAACAGGCCAAAACTTCATATTTTAACTGGTGGATAGTCTTTGTATGAGTTACGTTGCTGGATTACTACAGTTTAAGTCCACGGTTTTTTCCCCCAGTATATTTCCAGTTTACTGCAATCTGAAAGGCTTAACTTTTTTTTTTTTTTCCTTCTGTATAGACTGAAACTGAAGAGAATGGTCAAGCAGATAATTTTTCAATGGACCCCCAGCTGGAGAGACAGGTGGAGACAATTCGAAATCTTGTGGACTCCTACATGTCTATTATTAACAAATGTATCCGAGATTTGATACCGAAAACAATCATGCATCTTATGATCAATAACGTAAGTAGCAGCCAGGGTTCTAAATTAGTTCAACATGTCTGTCAAATCTCATACTCTCACCACACCTCTTGAATACAGCAGCAACAGCAGGTACTAAAGAGAAGAATAAATGTCACACTCTTAGACAAAATATTCCAATATTCCATAGTACTTGGAAGTTCTGCAGCCTTCTCAAAGGCTGGCACACTGCCTTGAGTGCTTACCCCAAAATGCTAAAGACTGAATTAATTTACATCTTAATCAGAACATCTTATTATTTAAAGGTAAAACAAGGTGGGGGTGGTTTTGTTTTGAGTTTTGTTTGGTCTCTTGCTTTTGATATAACAGGAGAAGGAATGGGGAGCTCCATCTGGGCAGCCTGTGAGAGCAGCAGAGCAGAGTTGTGCTTCCTTGATTTTCAATCTGCAGTCCTTTGTCATGGGTTCATAAAGCAGTTCTTATTTTATTTGGGTTTCTTTATATTTTCAGGTTACCATTTTCAAGGAATAAATCTAGAAGCCTTGGACACTGTTGTTTAGATAAGCAGATGTGGTTGGTTGATTTACTGTGTGTGTCTTTCTTAGATCTGAAGATTATTTGGTTAAAAAAATGGCTTTGAGATACCGTTGTTTTTCCACTGCAGTGAGATCTCAGCCTTCACATCCTGGCAGAGTTCTGAATGGACCTTGCTGAAAACTAAGCTTAATATTAGTGCCACTGCTGTCATATAAATTACTAATGGGGAGCACAGCTCCTGCTAGTTCTGAGCAGCACCATTTCTGAGAGGTCATCAAACCAATCAGTCTTTACAAGTGCAATATGCTGTGAGGCAGATGTGATTAGAAGGTAGCATTTACTTTTGACTCAGAGCCACCTCTAGCCTCCATCTGATGGATTTCATTAGCCCTGTGGAATTTGTGTTGCACTTAAGAGTGAGGTGGTTGGACAGGAAATTTCAGTGGGATTTCCTGGTACATTTAATATGAACAGAAATTTTGCATGAGGGCAAGAGATCTTCCGTTAACTTCTTTGGGTTTAGGGGAGTCAGGATCTAAGTAATGTTCTAGTTATAGGTGAGTTTTTACAAAAAAAACATGGGAACAATGGAACTGCCCTTTTTTCTGGAAATCAGCCACGCTCTAGACTTCATAAGTTGAGTGTGTGTTTTCACTGCTCTTTCCAGATCATTGCTTGCAACTTGCTGCTTTGACTTAGCCTATCTCCAGTGCCCTTGGAAAGGCTGGGGTTTAGCTTTCATTTCATAAACAGCAGAGCTCAGTGAGCAGTTGCTTTTGAAAGCTTACATTAAGTTTTCTGCCACTCACGTCCTCATATGGAATCGTTTAGGGGTCTGTGAAGTGTGTGCGTCCCTCAGAAGTAGATTACTGTAAGATTTGGTACTTTCAATCTCATCAGCTGTTAGTGACATTGATAAAGCCTGCCATGCTGGCTGGCCGTGGCACACAGAAACCACACACTTCAAATATCAGCTACCTTTCAGTTGACCTCATAGTCCCAAGCTGCATTTGGGCTTCCTAGTGAGCTAAGGCCTACATGTCCATCCTAGAATTTAAATTTGTGGCAAAGAATCAAAACATTTTCAAGAACTATGAGGAGTGACACAACAACCATTAATGAATTTGTTTCTGTACAGCATAGGCAGTAAAAGTCACTCATACCAGATTGAAAACAGTAGCTAAAATAGCAATTTTTAAAAATCAGGGCTGTTAAAAAGAGAAAGAAGTGGTTGAATTAACAGTGCTGAGCCCTATCAAAAGGTTGTGCAGAGACCTGGAAAAGAGTGGAGCTATGATGGAAGCTGGGTCCTGTTAAGTTGTGTGTGTGTTCCTTGGAGTCTTCAGAAGTCCAACCCATCCACCAGGAGTTAAAGTGAAAACACCCTCCCTCCCCCTTAATGAGCATATTCTGTATTTTCTGCTACCCCATCATGTTGCCTCCAAAACTCTGGAAACAAATTGATCCCAAGGAATTTGTTTCCATGACAATTGCAACCTCCCAAGTTTTCCTAGAACTTCCTTTCCACTTTGTGGGCCCGTAAACAAGTACTTACAATTCAAGAAAAGTATTGGATTCAAACTCAGTGCACAGAAAATAATTAGATGCTGTCCCTGAGCATATTTTGGGGCCTAAGCCTAGATTATTGTATTCCACATGCATCCCTTGTTCTTCCCCTAGGGTGGATGTTGATTACCTTAAAAGAAAATACATTTACCACACAAAAGTGTATCGAGTTACCATTACCAATTCAAACATACCCAAACAAAACACACATATACGAATTTGTATTTCGCGGTGCCTTGGTATCCTGGATTATACAAGAGGGGTGGTCTTAAGAGAAGTTGGTGTATGCTCCATAAACAGTGCTGATAGTGATCTCAGCTGAGTAGAAAAACTCCAAAGGCCTTGTTACTGCCAAACTGAAGGTTAAGGAATGGGTTGTGTTTGCATTTGAGGCAGTGACATGCCCTGTCTTCCCGCTGATGAGGTTCCAAGCCCACCTTACCCCATTTCAGAGTGACAGGACAGGTTTGGGGCACCGGCTTTTTGAATGCTTGCTATGGTTCAGCTTTGACTGCAGGCCTGATGTCTGTGAAGGAAAATGTTTTAAACCATTCCTGTGAGTCTGCCTTCCAGAAAGGAGCAAATGTGTCAGTAAGCATCACTTTCCCTTCCATTTCCAAGCTGGAGAAAGTGGCTCTTGTGGAAGATCTTCCTCTGTTTAGTACAGCACAGGAGGGCAGGAGGCTGATCCAAGAGCCATCCTTAACACAGCACTCTTCCCTTTCCAGAGGAGTTCAGGGATTTACTCAAATCCCCTACCAGTGACAGACAGGGACCTCTCATGATAATTGTCATAGGCTGATTTTTTTCAAACAGATATTTGTGGTTTAACGATGCTTTTACAATCAGCTCTGGCCTTAATCTAATTTTAGGACTTCTTCTTTTTTTGAAGTGATGCCATTAAAATGCTCATTTCACTGAGCAGAATGTGATGCTGTTTAACTATGATATCTGTTTTTAATGTGGAGTTTTTGGCAATCATGAGGAAAGTAGTGTACTCTGGCTCTTGATCAGTACCATCTACTGGAAAACAGCATGAAACTCATGGAAAATTTTTGCAGGCTTTGCTAAGAATTTGTGCATCTCCTGTCATACGTGAATGGGAAATGACAGCCAAGCCCAGGCAATATGGTTTTGTTTCCCTGTGAGGTCTGTCCTGGCTGCCTTCTCATTGCTGGTGACCAGAAAGGGTCCCATGTCTGCTCTGTCTGACTGCTCTCACTGACCTTGTCGGAACACAAACATTGCCTTAGTCTCACTGTCAGGGTTTAAATCACAAAACTAGCACAAACCCATGTGCAAATGGAGCTCAGGTTTATGTAATCAGAATCCTGGGAATGTATTATCGTCAGTATCTCCAGCTCAGAAAAGCTTTATGGAGCAAAGCGCCAGATGAGAAATAGATCAGAACAGCAACGAAAGTCTCAAATGCAAGGATTTAGTAGGTCAGCAGTTGGTCTATTTACCACAGTCTTATTTAATCAGAGTACCTCTAGCTTTTTATGTCTCTTAATGTGCCCCAGGTTTCCATAACCAGGGCAGGCATACAGGAAATCAATATAGTAAATTAGATTACTTGGAGACTTCTCCCTTCAGTTTGAATGTGTGTGGATGGGTTATTCAGAATCTGTCAGATTTGCTGGAAATGAAAGACACTGTCAACAGTAAGGTAAATTGGTGCTAAGAAAATAATTGACAGATGTGTCATAAAGCCTGAAAATTCCCATTCCATGGGGAATTTATATCTGATGGTACTGCCATTTACTTCCCAGTTAGCAATTCAGAAATGGCCCAAAATGCCAGCTGGCTGCTGGGAGCTGTTGGGAAGCCTGTTTGAGATGAACTGTAGGCAGAGGTGTCACCTCAGAGATGTAGAATTGCGTGACCAATAGAACTGGTGCAAGGTAGTAGGAGAAACTGATTAAATCTCCTGATTCCATGGATCTCCCCCCGTATTTGTTCAGTGTTGTATTTCCCAAGGAGAATTTTGTTTATTTCTTTGGTGGTTTGGTTTTTGTTTTGTTTTTGTCTGATGAAATAGGTAAAAGAATTCATCAACGCAGAGCTCCTGGCTCACTTGTATTCTTCTGAGGACCAAAACACTCTGATGGAGGAGTCGGCCGAGCAGGCGCAGCGGCGGGACGAGACCCTCCGCATGTATCAGGCCCTGAAGGAGGCCCTGGCCATCATTGGGGACATCAGCACCAGCACTGTCTCAACCCCTGCTCCCCCTCCTGTGGATGACTCGTGGCTTCAGCAGACACGCAGGTGAGGAGCCTCAAATCTGGATTGCCATGAAATTCAGGACAGGCAGATGTAGTCAGCAGCAGGAGCTCCCTCCCTGCCTGGCTTTTTGGGAAAATGCTTCTCCAGGTCTTTAACTACATCTGTGAGGGAAATCAAAACATTTTCCCATAAATACATACTCTGTGGATATGTTTATGTGAGCATCAAACAGGATATTTGCCTTGCAAAAGACCATCCAGTGGACTTACAGCTTGTCTGATGCTTCAAATATCAGCTGCTTCTGTTACCCCAGTTGTGTATCCACTTGGTCTCCTTTTGCAAGCTGTTACAGTAATTCAGCATCTCAGGCTCCATGTCCTAGAAAATCCACTTAACAGAACATTACTAGGACTTGAATAATAAAATCCATTACATTTACCTCTTCACTTGTATGTTGTTGGTGGGAAACACGTGAGATTTAATTGTATGTGATCCTCTGACACTGGCAGCAAAGGAAAATGCCAAGAAAAAAACATCTGTCATAGGTTTTAACTTTTGTTTAAAACAAAACCCAAAACCTGAACCCCCACCATACTGAACTTTTAAAATCTCTGATATTACACTAGATCACCTCCTCCAAGTCCTTCAACTCCGAGGAGACCTACATTAAACAATCCCCCAACCAGACCTTTATCTGGCCGAGGACCCGCTCCTGCAATCCCATCTCCAGGCCCTCAGTCAGGGGCTCCCCCAGTCCCTTTCCGCCCGGGACCGCTGCCTCCGTTCCCCAGTGCTGAAGCCCATGGAGGACCCCCCCAGGTTCCCTCTCGGCCGACCCGAGCTCCTCCCAGCGTGCCAAGGTAAGATGTTTGCTATTCCTGGGGGTGGCATGGTTCTCTCCCTCTGGCATTACAGACACACTCTGCACTGTGCCGGGGAGTCGAGCGCTGTCGTTGAGGAAGTCTTGTAGCAAAGCAAAACTGGGCATTCCCTGCAGAGTCAAAGGTGTTTTATGGAACCAATTTTTAGCACACACACTGTTTGAAAAGATAGGAAGATTTTTTTCATTTAAAAAAAAAAGGCAGGCAGTCAGTTGGAAGACACTGATTTGCTTACATTAACAACCCCAGTTCTGGTTGTGTTGCACCCACACAGGGGCTGAGAGAGAGGTCACCTGCCCCCACACCACAGGAGAGGGGCAGGGTACAGCTCCTCACTTCTGCCATTCTGAGTCCTCACTGGAGGACGTAATTGCTCTTCTGGGAGAGAACAAGAGCAATCCTTGTAGAACCAGTGGAACAAACTGGCAGGAGTCTGAGTCTTGTCCTTCAAAGCCAGTAATTTACAGCCAGTTGAAAACAATCCATAGTTGTCTTAACAGAGTAGATCATATGGTACGAAGCAATTAGTTACAGAACAAGATTATCTTCAGCACATTGTTTCCTTTCCTTCCCAGGGCTTTGCATTTATCAGGACCTTTTAAAGTAGCTTTGCATATTGTATAATTTTCTATGGCATTAACTGCTTTTTTATATAAGTTATATGAATAAAATGTCCTTAATGTTTATTTTCACAATGATGTAATTCACATAATCACTTGTATATATATATGTATTTTAAAACCTCTGATTCCGAGGGCTTCATTAACTTCCTAAATTATGAGAGGCGTGGGCAGATTAGGCAACGTTGGAACAAAGGGGTTTCTCCATTTTTGATAAATTAACTGTTACATTGAAAGTACTCACAGTTTCAAAAAAAAAAAAGAACCAGTTAAATAGGAACAAAAATAAAATGTGCACATTTTCAATTTTAAAAATGGTAATTGAGAAGAGAAGCTTTGGAGGAGAACTTTCTTTTAAATAGGTGAGATCTGTCATAGTTGTCAGTAACTTAAATTTGAGGCTCAGTGTTTCTAATATAATTACCTTTTATAATAGAAAGCATAAATAAATGAGGTATATCAAAGGAATGAAGTATTTTTATATATTTGCTATGAAAAGGACGTTGTTGCATCATGGCCAACCATGAAACACACTTTCACCTTAGTGCATATCCTGTAGCTTGCAGTAGGGACCGTTGGGGAGAAACCTGGAATTGCCTTTCTAAACTTTGCGCTGGAAGGGAAGAAGCCCAAGGATCATCCCCTCGGTGGGAGAGCCTGGGGCTGAGCCAAAGGGCACTGCCCTGCTCTTTCCTCTGTGCCATCAGAGCACAAATGAGAGATGAGATCCAGGGATGAGGTGCAGTGTTTTGCCAGCTGTGCTGCCAGAGAGAACCGTGGCTCCTCTCCCCCTCGCCCTGCAATCCAGCACGTCTCCTTTCCCCTGCCCGGCTGTGGTTGTGCATGGACACTGCTTTCCTGACGTGGCTTGCCAAGAGCATGTCTGATGATCATCTTTTTCATGCCAAAGTGATAGGTGGGATGGAGACCAGAAAAGAATTTTCTAGCCCTCAAAAGACACGTGGGTAAGCAGCCTGGGAACGACTCAGTTCGGGACTGCCACTGGTGGCGTGAAAAGCAGTGGCGGATAAAGGAGGTCAGTGATTTTAAAATCCTGTAGCTGGATGCAGAATTGAATGTGCGACTGCCTGACATTTTTGTGGAAAAAATATCTGCAATACACGTCTTCTGGACTGGATCCTAGTTCTCTTTTTTAGAGCTGTGGAAGCCTCAGACATAAAAAATCTCAGCTGCTAAAGAATGAAGGAAGGGTTTGCCATTCTGCTGAAACTTCAGGTTTCTCCTGATGACTAAACTGCAAGGGAGGAAATCCCAGGGAAGGGGCTGCAGGGGAAATCACCTGAGGGGGACAGTGTGGCCAGGACTCCTGCACCTATTAAATGTTTCTTTTGAGCCCTGGAATTTCAGCTACGCCTGGTCTGGTTTTAATAACAGCCTTTGCAGGATCATAGGAAATTGACTCAGAAAATGGGTCTGAGATATTAAAAGGAGGAAAAAAGAGTTTTGAGGAAGAGTTCTTGTGGAAACTCGAGCTTTTTCTGTGACTTATTTTTGAACTAGGACTTTGTGCTCTGACTGTTCCACCACCATTTTCTGCAGTGGTTCCTTGAAGTGTTGGGATCTCTTATCTAGGGAAATAGTTCAGCTTCCTGAGAACAAAGTAGTATTTTTAAAGTTTATCTCACTTTCCAAAGGAGCTTTCTGTTGCAGCCCCTGTCACTGTCACATGGAGCTGAAAATCCTGATGTGCTGAAGAACTATAAGGTTCCCATTTTCTCCTGTTCTGCCTTAAGATAAAAAGATCATTTTCAGGGGTAAGACTTGGACTGTCCTTGTCCAGTGAGCAGATTAGCACACGTTTGGTGTGGAAAATTTGGCACCTTATAGTGAGATACAGCCCCTGTCTTTGAAAACATAGTTTTTTTCTCCTACATTATTAGCATTTCATCAAAGGAATTGTACAGAAATGGTAAGCTCTCAGCATTTTCTCACTGTTCCTCCCTTAATGTACAGGGAAAGGGAAAGAGTTAGGAGAGCAGGAAATAATTTTCTTCCCTGCTTCGCTCTGATTCTAAAGCTGTTTTGGGTTATGTGCTCTGAATATTTCTGTAAGGAAACAGAAACTATTTGCATGATACATGCCTCTTTTAATTAATCCCACTTGAGGTGGGTGGATCTCTCCCAGCAAAGCCTGTGAGTAAAGGCCCCTGGCTTTAAGGGCTCGATGCCAAAGCATATATGATTTGTGAAATATTCCCCGCTGCCAGAATCTGGATTATTCCCCCTCTCTCTTAAAAGGCTGCAGTAGTATTTGGAAAGAAAATGCAGCTGTGTGCTTGCTTTGGTAAGATGGCTTTAAGCGGGCACTAGAACCACTTCAGCTTACCATGATGTGTGTTTGTCTGCCTGTGTGGAAAGCCTGATCTTGACCAATTTAAGTTCTACTGTGGAGGCTTTGATTTGTAGCTTTTAAATGTCCTGAATGGGAATCTCAGCTTTGCCACAAGGAAAACAATTGAATTGGAAATGTTTTTTCTCCTGGCAGCAGAGCCTATGGCATTTGTGGGGGTGGGAGGGTGCTCCCTTTTTCTCCCTGTGCACTGCTGTGCAGTGCTGTGGATTCACTAAGGCTTTCCCAACAAAGCACTGGACATGGTCACTCACTTTGTCACTGAAACAAACGTGACCCCAGGGGATGTGAAACCCTGGAGCACGTGTGTCACCCCCAGGCATGCTGGGGCTGCTCTTTACATGTGAGGCAAGTCGTGGGGAGAGAATTCATGTGGTGCTGCTCACACACTGTCCCTGTAATTCACTTCAACCCACAGTCAGCCAGCAGGGAAGGGCTGGTGGCAGCTCTGCAGCTCCCCTTTGTTCTGCCACCAAGGCTAATTCCATGACCTGCTGTGTTGGTAGCTGATCTACATTGTAAGCCAGCATTACATATTTCTGCCAAACTGGCATTAAAAGGTACTTTTACGTGACAGTAATTGCAGTTAGAAATTTTCAGACAAAGGCAGGAGCACTGCAGAAAGCATTACTGCCTGACATCTCCCGGCCCACGGGCTCATACTCAACTCTTTGATTGCCAAATATCAACCATTCACTAAGTTTTCTGTGATGGATTTTTATGGATTAGAGTTCTTTGAAAAGATTTAATGTAATGTCTAACCCTGTGTAATGAATGATAAGGGGATTCCTTGGAAAAATTGCACATGATACTCTGAATAAAATCTGTCATACTGCATAGGCATATAAGGCTAGAAGGGTTATCCTGCCTGAGCCTGGGAATCTTCTTTCTCCTGAAAGTTTGACCTTGCAGCCTTAAAAGCTTACTCCTGTATTTTTAATGGAATATAAATTGCAATCAAATAGCCATCACACCAAATTCTTCTGGCAGGATGAATGAGAGCCCACCTTAGAGTGTTTTCATGCTGACTTGGATGATCTTAATCTGAACACCCAAGCAGGAGAGCACAGCTCTCTGTCCAGCATCCAGGTGTCCTCTTTGAATGGATCTTTGCTGAAAGTTATATTCAAAAAGTATAGTCTGCAATTAGGATTGTTTCATGCAAGCAAAGACACGAAAGTGTTACATGGACAGATTTCAAAATCCTGCTGAATTTCAGGAGAAAAGAAAGCCAAAGAATAATTTAATTTAATTCTGTATCTCATGTCTGTGATCAAAAGAATATATAGCTACATGGGTGAGGCAAAGCCAGAGCCCCTCGCAGGGGGAATGCTGCCCTTCTGTAGTCAGTATGTTTCCAACTCTGCCTGTCCAAGGACCCCAAAATCACAAGACTTATGAGAATACCAGTTATTCTTTCTGTGATTTCTGCCCAGAGGGAAGACAGCCCTGTGTAATTTGTTACCAGTCTGATGTACATTTCTTGTTGAAATGCACACCCGGTAATATGTTACTTCTACTGCTTGGCTGCTTCAAGCAGCAGCAGACTCCATTTATTTTCTCTTATCTCTTAGAAAGAAGCTCTGCATTTTCCCCTTCTCCACTGGCTCCTTTTTCACTACTTTCTTTTCCCTTTTTTCTCAGCCTTTCCCTCTCTGTCCCTTTCTTGACCATCCTGTTTACTTCCTCTTTCACCTCCTCCTTTCACTTGGTTTCCTGCCTGGTACATTTGTCTCCCTTCCCCATGTATTACTTCCTTTCCTTCTCACCATCTTGTCTTGGTTTCTTTCCAACTTACGCCTTCCCTTCTCGGCCACCTTTGTAAATCTGTCACCTTGCATTCCTGTCTTTTGAAGTTTCTCAGACAGTTTTCAAGCCATAGAATGCAATATTTGGCAACCTTTCTTAACAGCTGCCTCGTGGCAGTGGCTGTAACCCATCAGAAACACGAGCTACACTGCTTGGGGCAGTCACACTGCCAGGTGCAAACCTGGGGTCATCTTGAAACCTTGGTCATGGAATAGAATCACAGAGTAGTTTGGTTTGAAAGGGACCTTTAAAGGTCATCTAGTCCAACCCCCCAGCAATGAATAGGGACAACAGAAGCAGTGAAAGGAGCATTCTGCATGAGGATAAATATTGGAGGGCTTGGCCAGAAAGCAGGTCACAGCAGGTTGTAAAAACATGTAAAATGTCACAATACAGCAAGTCTTGTGGTTTCATTGTAATTCTGCAATACTGATCTTAGAGAAATTTGGAATGGCATTTGCACAGAACTGATTCTCCAGCTGCCTGAACTGTAATGCCATGAGAGATACAGGAGGGTTTTAACTTCTGCTCCAGGAGCTTCAGTGATTGCTGCCCCTAAAAGGATGGCTTTCTTTTAGACTGGCAGTAGGATTTCGTTACTGCCTTCCTTTATATATCTGTCCTCCTGACGACTGTGCTGATCGACGAAAACAAAGTTCATGGGATGCCAGACATTACAGCCTAGGAACTATGTCTGCTGCCACTGACTCTTAACTTCTCTCAGCATCTCCCTTCATCAGCCAGAGGCAGGCTGTCCGTATTTTCCGAGGTCTAGGAATTTTCTCATGGGCAGTACACTATGGCAGTTGAACAAAAGGATCTGAAGAATCACTTGTTCTACATGGGGTTTAGGTTTGATCTTATTTATTGTATTTCAGGTAGTTGTAATCATCCTGAGTATTGTTCCTCAGCTACTTGCTCCTACCTTATTCAATAACAAATTGTTTTTGAAACGAAGTGACATTCAATTGGGACTGCTGCAAGTAACACTTTAAAAGTCCAGCAAAGAGGATCAGGCAGTGAAATGGCTTTTCATTACTCTTAGTGTAGACCAGACCTATGTGATGGGGAAGGGTAAGTAAAAAAGATGCAGGAGGGGGGAAGACAGAAAAACACAGAACCTGAAAAGCATCCAAAGAAGTGATTCTGGAATAAAGATGATGTTGCAAGTGCAGTCCTGAAACATAGCAGGAGTGTCAGCTGATGCACTGAATGAATTTCAGCAAAATTTTGGGTTTTGGTTTTTTTTTTTTTTCTTCCTTAGCATTTTCTCTCTCAAGATACTGTTAGTAGAAGGAAGTAGTTTTATTTTTAACACCTCTCTACTTGAAAAAAGAAAGTAGAGTCAAACAACAGCAGTTGTTTGACAGAAATACAGGAACCTGAAGATGTGTTTTGTCCCAAGAAATTATTTCATTTCATAACAGAGTAGTTTAATAACAGTTCCCGTGAAGGCACTGCAGGATTAGAGCTACAGTGTTGAGCAGGGAATTTCTGCCTTGTCTGAAGGAGTGGGTGAATAGCAGTGCATTTCTAGCCTGCCTTATGCTAGAAGAGAAAACATCTGAGAGTAAACAGAGAGAAACAGTGATGATTTGAACTTCCTGCATCTGCAGGCATCTTGAAAGGCTGTCTTGAAACTCTCCTGTCCCCTGCGAGCTGTATTGGATCAGTAGTGAATGAGGGCACTCCATGGCTCCATTAACAACAGTGACACTGGTAACCCCATTAGTTGGCATCATGGACAAGAAGAGGTGCAACTCCAGCTGGAGGTGACAACCAGGACATTTGCTCCCCTTCTTGCACCAAGGTAAGTAAAGAGGAGAGAGGCAAAAAGGCAGAGGAAGATCAAAGCTGAGTAGGAAGGAAGAATAGAGAGGGCAGAAGTAGATGTGGTGTTCAGAAGTGGGGTACATGATTCACACTGATGCCAAACAGTGCAGCTACACACAGACCAGTGCACAGGTCTTGAGTTGCTATGAAAAGGTCGGATGTTCTTCGTGCAGATTTTGTGGCCTTTCTGTTGTCATCTTCCGTGGACAGAACAGCATTCTGAATGTTATTACTCAGCACTTGTAACTTTCTCTTCTTCACGGGCAGTTTTGACCCTCTGGACCATCCCGACCTAGGATTTCTGAAAGGTTGGGACTATCTTCCACAGATGTGTTGCACAGTTACATACTTGACATGTTCTCTGCTGAAGGGCAAACAAGAACACACAGTTTCTGAAGAATAATGGTCTGTCTTGGTTGCTCCGTTGAATTAATTTTGTGTTTATTCAAGCTGAGCTTTTCATATGACACATTGATTCCCTGAAATGACTAATTTGAAAATGCAGTGTTCACATAAACATACAATGTATTTGTATGTGTGTGTGATGGGCATTAATTTATGATGGTCATACAGAAAACGTAGCTTGAGTTGCAGATAATAAATTATTCTGCTGGAACATCGTATTTTGGATCACTTTGCCTCTGAAAGGAGTATCTGTATTAAGTTAAATCACACACAGTGGAACCTCACTAACCATAGTGCTTTCAAACAGTGTAAGCCTTTGAATTTATGGAGATTTATATTGCTGCAGTGTAGTTGTGGCCAGTAGAAGGACAGGTTCTTCCCATTCACTCTTATTTTTTTGTTTCTTTCACTTAAAAGAAATAGATACCGGATAAAACAGCAGAATTTAATAACCTTAACTTGCTTATACTGAACAAAAAAACTCTTCCACTGAGAGAGCATTGTGCAGCTGGGTCATTTGCAGTTTTGGGGTTCAGCTGTACGTACAGCAGTCCCTGGCAGTGCAGTCTCAGCATGCCCTCTGTGCATTTGTAGGGCCTGATGTGTTCAGCTGGAGAACTGCTCAGAACTACCAGGCACCCTCAAACTCTGTGCTCTGTGCCTGAGGGCTTCCCTTCCTGACTTGCCCAATGATAGTGATCCTGTGGGCAATGCTTACTACAGACATTTTGTGTTTAACAAAATGACATTTTCCACTACAGAAACAAATCTGAGAAATTTTCACTCTCTTGGACCATTACATTGGGATAAGGGACCATCTCAGGCAGATATTCTCCAGCTACTTTTTCCTTTCATCACCACTGAGTGCGGTTTCTCATTTCCCCCACAATCATCATCTCCTCCTGATCCTTGTCCGTGATTCCTGCTTTACTCCTCCTAATGTCATCATCCTTTTCCTGCTTCTCCTGCTTTGTTATGACCTGTGTCACTAGGATCAAGGGCCTTTCCTCCCCTTGGCTTTCCCACTTCCACTCCAGATCCTTGCTCCCGAGTTGATGTTTGGGAGACTCTGCAGCGACCATGCTGCATCTGCTGTAGGCCAGAAGAAGTTTAAGCATGCTCAAGCTGAAGACTAATTAGGTCTATAAACCATGTCTTGCCTCTGTTTTTCAACCATGATGGGTACAGCAGTTTCACTTCTGGTTTGGATTGTCCTCCAGATCCTGAGGCTGATGGAGGTCAAGAGATACCGTATAAAAGTTAGGTTGATACAAGAACCAGAAAGAATAGAGGGTGTGGGTCTCTCAGGATCTTACTGAAACAGAGAAAACCAGAGAAACAGTATAAAAATAAAATCAGTCAAAGCATTATAACTATCTCAAGCCCAAGTTACTTAGTCTCTCTAAATAATCACCCAAACAGGAAACCAGATTTATTCCTCACCTGCAGTAAGTCACTCTTCTGTCCTCTTACTGTATGCCTCACATCCAGGTTTGTTCTGTCACCCAAAACAAATTTGCCTTCAGTCAGTCTTAAAGCTGCTTAGAGATTGGAAGTATTTTCTTGTTAAATTCTACAAAGACGATGTCACGTATCAGGGTACTCCGAGAGGGCTGTTACAAGGAAACCAAGATGATGGAAAAGGGAGAGAATAATGGACTTCTGTTCACAGCTTCAGATCTATAGGATGTATTGTAAAATATAGTTCTGTGCATGCCTTCCACAAGTGTTCTCTGGTAGTCACAAGCAAGCAAGAATGTCAAATGTAAGTGGAAATGAAAGCCTTTTATTTAGAAGTCCTCTGGCTGTGCTGTGAGAAGCCATCTTCGAGCGGGGCCTCCCATGGTAATTACAGCCATGCTTTACTGAAAGCACATTTTGTGCACTCCGTGTGGGGAGCGATAGGACTTCTCAAAAGGCAAAGGCTCGAAGAACTCCCATATGTTTTTGATCGAATTTTAAGTCTAGACTTGCTTTATTTAGTTTCTTTTGCTCTGCATTTGCCTAGCTAAAGCTTTTAGGAGTTCTTTTAAAACTGGAAACATGGGGGGTGCTGCTTAGGTTAAAAATAAATGTAAGAACTTTTCCTTTTTAAAAAGTTTTTGCATGGGGGTAAGAGCTCCCCTCCATTCAAAACCCCACTGAGCTCTTCAAAGGAGGAGTCTGTGCAGCAACATCAGGGAGTTATTAAATACATACTTAGTCCACAATTTTCATTGGTAAATTCTTTATGTCTGCTTAATGTGTGCTAGTTAGAAACACTGATTCTTTTTGCAGACTCGTTTACTCAACCCCGGGGGGACCTATGATCTCCTGCCCCTTTAGCACTAACTTTTACAAACAGTTTCCTTTAAGGGAAAAAAAAAGCAAAACAAATAACAACAACCCCCAAAAAAACCCCAAGACAACAGACTGAGTTAAACGGGCCAGGCAGCGGGACACGGCCCCAAAACTCAAAAACACCGCTGAACCGTTGGCGACAATAACCCAAAGGATTTCCCGCAGCAGTGCCATTTTTCCAAGGAGCTTTCCCTGGAGCAGGAGCCGCCTCTGGGGCCGGAGCAGCCCCGCACTGCGGCGAGCGCGGCCCGGGCTGAGGGACCGCGCCGTCTGCGCCGCTATCATCCGCCGGCTCAGACTAAACATTTAATTGGGCTTAGTCACATATTTACTCACTGGGATGGCAGCTAGCGCGGAGCAGGCTGCGGGGGAGGTTGTTTTTGCCCGGTTTTGCCTCGCTCGGTCCGGGCGGGCTGGAGCTCCCCCTGCCGCTCCACGGGCCGGGCTCCGCGGGGAACCTGCGCTCGGGATGTGCGATCGTGCCGAAACCACGCTTGGCTGCCCTCAGGGCTGCGCTGTGTGCGGCTGCCCTGGAGCTGGTTGCTGGCTTTGTTGTCTCAAGGTGGCCCAGGCTCCTGCACCTCTCCGTGGGCTCCCAGGCACCGCTCCGGGTGCAAGGGAGACAGGGAGAGGCAGGAGAGATGGGGCTCGGCTTCTCCTCCAGTCTTTGGGGTTCAGATTCCTGTTAGGGGGTGAAAAAAAGGTCTGAATCCTATTCCCAGTGTAGAAACGATCACAGAATGACTTGTCACCTTGACAGGGAAATCTAGGATAGACACCTTCAGGGCTTGTTCTTTCTTTCACGTGGACGTGAGCTCCAGCTCCTGCCAGTGCGTGTGCCAGGGGCTAAGGAACGTGAGGTCCCTGCCCCAAGCTGAACCCCCTGTGCTCCGCCCAGGGCCTCGGCAGAACAGTCCCCCTTCCTCCAGGGAACTGCAGATAGCCCAGGAGACTGTCAGCAGCAGGGCTGAGGGGAATGGTGCTACTACAGCTCTTTTCCCAAGTGCTGCCTTTCCCAAGCATTGCCACTCCTCTAGAAGGCACTCCTCCGTGCTCTCCAGGTGGAGTTCCTGCTCCCCTGGTCGTGGTGTGGAGGGTTAAGGAGCTGGAAGTGCATGGGAGGCAGGCGGCACCCTTGAGGGGCTGGAGCTAAGGCAAGCTCTGCCCATTCCTCATGGACATTTCTGCTCATGCCCATTGGGAAGACACACACAAGTATTTGTATCAGAGCATCCCAGATACACGTGTGTCTCTGCTGGGAGAATCCACAGCTAGGAGAGAGCGTGGCTGAAGGGTGCCCTTGCTGAGCAGACCTGTGTGTCAGGCAGTGTCACAGGAGGACAAGGCTGGTGTGGCTCAGCAGCAGCTCCTCATCAGAGGGTCGCTTGGGGGTATCAGCTTCTCCTTGAAGTGCTTGGTACTCTGGAGTGGGAAGGAGCTAATGGGGAATTTTTCTGTTCAGGTCTGCACTGGGCTTGAATGGAAATTCAAAATAGCGGTCGGTGTGCAATAACAGCTGTGGTTCAAGGAGGAAACAGGGCTCAGGCCTGATTTTGGTTCAGGTTTGGTTTGACTGATTATATCCAGGAAATCCTTCCACTGTGCTCTCCAGTTTCTGATCCTGCTGTGTTAAATAGAAATTTGGCTAAATTGCATTATTTGAATCCAGTGGGCTGCATTTAACCTGGTATTAAAATGCATGTTTGGGCTTGTGTCTTTTAAATTTGATATGAAGACAGCTGTATGCATTTTCTCTTGTTTGTAAATTGTATACATATGATACGATGTTTTCAGTAAGCACTAAACAATGCAATGTGAGGCATTTCAACAAAGGAATAATTTAATGCAACCCAGCAGAAATGCAGAGCCTTAGAAGTGGTTCTTTATGAAACTACACATTTTGGAAATGGATCCAGAAGACCTACACTGGAGCAACACAAGAAACAATAGTTAACACAGTAACATTTTTCCTGTAAGAAAAATACACCATGAAGAAATTACATTTTGCCTATTTTTTTTCAGCTTGATGATTTACTTGAATGCTTTAGTTGGCATATTTTGTATTTGTTGCATGGTAGGGATTAAAATTCTCATTTCTTCACCAAAAGAGAATATTGTCGCACAAGATACATTTTGAGCCAAACGAGATGGTTTTTTTGTCAAGTGTAAATTTGTCTCACATATTTTGTTCCAGTTCAAAGAAAATTAACACACTGTTGCATTCTTTTCATCTTCAGTTTAGCTTTAGCAGAATGAGACACATTTCCTTGTAATCTTCTTTGGAGCCAGAACTGTCCCTACTTGCACAGGTGGAGGACAGGTTAGGAAGGGCTGCACAGTTTGTTTGGGCCATTAATGAGCTCTGCTGGAGCTGATGGGAACTGAAGAGCCCTCGGCTCCCACCTTGCTCAGAGCCTGGGTTCAGCCATGAGCTCTCCTGGCAGTCTGGGCTGGGTTAGGGAACAGAGGGAATGCTGGTACTTCCCACTAAAGACAGCGGGGAGCGGAAACACTGCGTAAGGCATGGATTGGGGTAACTGCAGCAACAGAACACTGCTGAGGGTGCTGGGCAGCTGGCTGAGGGAGCAGGCTGGCTGGGAGGAGCAGTCTCTTAGGGCTGTTTATGCAGCACACAGCAGTGCCAGGCTGGACTGTGTGAGCTGGTGCAGGCGCTGGAGGCCAGTTGTCACCTCAGACTCTGCATGGGCCTTGCTTGGCACGGGGATGTTTTATCCCAGGTGGAATGGAGCATCAGCAAAATACTCATTGTAACTAAGCTGATGGAATTACCTGCACACAGCACTGATGTGGACTTTAACTGCACACAAAAAGGTAAAGTGTTACATAGCTACCACGGGGACTCTGTCTACACCTCCAGCAGAGTTGGGGTGTCGTCCTTGGATGAAGGGAGGGAGGGGTAGCTGCCAGCCTGGACTGCAGGTGGAATGTGCTTGGAGATCACCCTACTGCTAACTTTTGCACTGGGGTCTCTTATCAGAGGATGACACAGTCCAAATTAAAATGCAGGGGTTTGCAGTACACAGGAGAATTGAATGAAGGCACCTAAGTCTTCCCAAAAAAATCTGTGACTCCATAGCACTTACTGAAGTTGGTAAAAGAATGCATTAGTGGTAAATTAATGAATCCAGCAGCCCTATGACTGGCATTTTCAAAACTGGCCATTGACATAAAGCCTCAAAATGTGCCTCAAATTCAGACACATTGATAGTGCTACAGTTTGCTCAGGTATGCAAGAATCTGCAGGTTTTCCTGCTTGTGCAAAGAGGACCTGAATTTGCTGCAGGCTGTTTTCCCCAGTCCTATTGCCTGCTCTGAAATGTGCCGGTAAGTCTGCTCTGGGGCTGTCCAGGCTGGGACTGACCCCTAAAAATGGGGAATAACGATCCTCCCCTGATGGTTTGCGTGGCTCAAGAAGGTAACTGTGTGTGGGGAACCCCCAGGCTGTGGAGAGCGATGGGTGAGAGGGGTAAAGGCGTGGTAGGCACATAGCAAACGCATTGCCTCTCTCCTTACTCTGGATGCTTAGGGCTGTCTTGCTTCAGTGTACATGGCAATAGGATTGTTGTGTGTTTGAGCATGTGCATGTGCTTGTAACAACAGCCAGAGGCGCCAGGTTTGTGCTCAGTGTCTGTGCTCACTGTTTCTTCTCTCTCTCTCTCTCCAGTCGAAGACCACCCCCTTCACCTACTCGGCCCACTGTAATCCGTCCGTTAGATTCATCCCTGTTAGACTAAAAGGAGTTTCTGGCATGTCATTCATTGTTAACCAAATATGTGGAAACAAATTGCTTGGTAACTGTCACAATAACCAATGTATAGTCGCATGTATGGACATCTATAGGCAAGTAACCAATTTTACTGATATACTCTGTCCATTCCGCATTGTTTATGGGGTCTTAAATGTTTGGGGAAGGTCTGTGCTGCCTTGACTTTTCCTTCTGCAATAACTGATGTTAGCTAACTTACTGACACGTATCTCCACCCAGGCAACTGTGCTCACAGTCCTCTCCAGCAAGTGGAGGGCTGGACTTCGTGTGTGTTGTGCACGTGTTGATTTGATCTGCTGCTTTTTTTTCCCTCTTACCTGAAAGGAATCTTGCTTTTATTTGTACCTTCCAGGTTTTCTATTTTCTCTTGCAATGGCTAAACTGGGCAAAGAAAAGCCATGTGGTTTCTTACCAAGCTCTTCTGAAGGCACCACACTTCCAGGTCTCTCTTGCAAGAGACTTGTTTCTCCTATAAATTCTCCTTATCCAAAATTTAGTTTTAAGGAATGTTGTTGAATGAGCAGGGGGTGTGTGGAACAAAGAGTGTTTTGCTTTATTTCCACCCTGGCAGCTGCCATGCCAAGTTGGTTGGGTTGGTGAGGAGCAGGCTGGGGTGCCCCAGCTCGCAGGGCTCGGCATGGAGCTGTCTCACCCTGCAGCCAGGATGGGAGAGGGTGCTTTGAAGGGCTGCTGTGTGACAGAGCAGCGTGTGCCAGCTCCCTTTGTCCTCTGCCAGTGCTTGCTCACACTCCTACTCCCACTGCACTCCTGGGAAGCCCTGGAGGGGGTGACTGCATGTAAATGTGCAGTGTGGCTGGATCCAGGGAACTGAGCACTGCTTTTGGTCCTTTTGTGACACAGAAGGACACAGAAATACCGACATATAGATACGGATACATGCACAGCTGGGCATGGGCTCCTGCTCCTCTGCCCAGTGGGTGAGCCAGTTCACAGAGCTCCAGCATAGACTGGCAGCTGAGCTTCCCAAGGACCTGGTTTGGGTGTGAGATACTTGTGGTATCTTCACATGCCAGTCGGTAAAGTTCCCCTGTGCCCCCTATGTAAAGATTTTCTCTTTGCATTACATGGTCCTGCACACCTTGGTTTACTGTTGCTTTATCCAGCTAAGTTCTGGGAAGTGCTCAGCTGTGCATCCTGGATTGTTTTAGCAGCTGGTCACTTGCAGAGGTCCTGCGTGCCTCTTGTTTTGCACGTTATAAATTAATGCATTATAAAAACCTTTTGTCTTAACTGCATTACTTCACTTTAAGCACTTAGGGTCAGTGTCACCCTTAAAGCTTAGAACTTCTTAACAGAATGAAACTAGAGAGGAATTTGGCCTTGTTCCTTCAGAAAATATGAATTGCTGCTATTACAATTATGGTTACAGATCCCTAGGCAAAGCAATTGGTGGTTTCAAAGGTCCCCAGTATAATCAGTCTAATAAATGTATTTATTGAGACTGCTTGTAGGGCTCCAGTATGCTGTAGCCCCATGGTTAGGAAGAATCCAATCAAAGAGCCACAACAAATGGGGATTTAACCTATTAAGTATTCCCAGGCTGCTGATTAGCTGTGCTCACCAGTGCAGCAAATCATGTTTCAGCTTGCAGAAGAGAGACGAGCTTGGGAAAGCATCGTGATTTGTATGTTAGCTTAACTTTAATTTCCTGTCAGCCTCATACTTGTGACACACGCCTGGGGAGTCTAGAGGTCACATCTGATGCACAGTGAAGATGGAGCCTGTCAGGGCACTGGCATCTTGGTGACCTCAGCAGACTGCTTAAGTGGCTGGTGTTTGTTTGGGGAACAGGCCCACATCTCCAATGCCAAGTGCACAGAATCAGCTTTCAAGGAAAAAAAAAAGTTGCAAACACAACTACAGTCATACTGATTTTCACTACAAAAAAGAAAACATATTTTGACGATTCTTCTTGTCTTCTACACAGCTTTCCACTGCTTAGCGCTCTCTGCTGTAACCTGTGATGCATCTGTTGGATATATTTTTGTAAATAGCCACAGTAGCCCATGCTGTTGCCTTGCCAGCACACCTGTATATAGTTTATCAGAAATCTGTTACTGACTGGCAGCTGCCTGCTGATGGAAAGCCAGGTTTAATGCCTCAACCACAGAGATCACTTTAACTCCAAATTCCGATACTCACTTGGTGATAGAAGACCAGGTTGGATGGGTCTTTCAGCAGCCTGGTCTAGTGGAAGGTGTCCCTGCTCATGGCAGGGGGCTTGGAACAAGATGAGCTCCAAGGTCCCTTCCAACCCCATCTGTTCTACGATACTGCAAGGCCGTGAGTCTGGGTTTATCCCACCATACCCCAAGGACTCGGCTGTCCTTTGTTCAGTGGGAAGAGCATCACCTCTAGGAGGTGATTCACACCTGTGTGGCTGCATGGGACACGAGGGTAATGCTGGTAAGTCAGGAGCCTCAATTAGATGACAGATCCTGGCCTGAGAACATGCTTTAAAATCCTCTCTACCTGAGACTCCCTCATTTACTTTGATGGCTGATTCTGCCGAGCATAAGGAAGTAGGTGGCATAATTCAGCACTGTCCTTAACTCTGCCCCCAAGAAACTATTTCTCAGCAGTAACCCTGAATTGTAAATAAAGCTCTCAAGGGTGGATTTACCCGAAAGAGGAGGAGGAGGCAGTGCGTCGTCAGCACCATCTGGTTCTGTGCTTGATGCTGTTGAGGGTGCAGGACACAGCTGCACAGCCCTCCTTCCTCTGCATCCTCATTCAGATCTCATCTAAATCTGGCCCCATGCCCTAAATGCAACACTTTCAGGTGTGCAGGTTAATAAATAACCGTGAGCACTAATCCAGGGTTTGATGATTTCACCTCCTCTTGCGTATATGCTTGTCAGAATAAACCGCGTAGAATTGCTTCTAGGAAAAACACTTAAGTGCTTCCCAAGAAATTGCCACATCCAGTTGAGTAAGTACTGTCCTCCAACCTTGGCCCACTTCCTTCTGCTGTACAGTGCCTGGAATGGGTTTGTTTGTCCTGCTCGCTCCTGACGCTGGCGAGTCCCATCAATCCTGCCCCTTGTTCTCAGAGGAGCAGCCTTGACAGCAACTCACTCCGTGCCCGAAGAGCAGCAGGACAAGACCCTGTGGATCTGCTAGAGGGACTGATCACCTCTGCAGACCCACTTCCATGGGATGAGCCAAGTCTGAACTCCGTATCTGAGAAGGGCAGGTGGCTCTGCTTTTCTCTGATTCCCTCTGGCAAGGCTCAGATTGCCAGGGTGTAGTGGAGCAATAATGAAGCAGCACTGGTGTTTCTGATCTCGCGGGAGGTACATAAAGATGTGGGTGATGCAGTTGCTAAGTTTCAGGAGGGTGCTCATCTAATACTGTATTTAGGCTGAGCCTGGGTCTCTGCCTAGAGAACATGTTCCACCTCACCCCGCCATGGCTGACCAACAGCTGAAGAGCTTGCGCGTGCCGTGAACAGCTCTCGGCCTTGGATCTCAAGGGATCTTGTGCTAAGGTTAAAAAGATTGTATGCTCAACAAAAAGGCTTATGTACATAGTTAATGTGTGTTTATTTTATTGCTGATCTTGTTGCACTTTCTGAGTAAGCCTCCTAAAAGTAGATTATTTATTATATTAAAGAAGATACATTATAGGTGATGCCATTTTGTGGTAAAGTATAACATAGAAAATATTATCCTCTCTGTTCCAGACAGCTACACTAACCATGATGTATACAGCATATTGAGATTCCTGACTAGCTCTGTCCTTCTGTCTTAGAGTAGTCCAAACCTCCTGAATTGAGAGCAGACCTACTTTGTCCCTGTGCCACCGGGGAGCCTCTGGGTGCACTTGTGGCACAGCTCCTGGCGCTGTGGCACTGCCCCTCCTCCCAGGCTCTTGCAGAACAGCTCCCTTGTGTAAATGAATGTTACTCTGCCTGTCTTTCCTCTTGCTTTGTCTGCAGGCGAGCTGATGCCGATGGCTCCTCCCGTCCAGACAGTCCTCCACTCTTGCTTGATCTATGATTTGTCCGTCTTGCCAGCCGTTTGCTTTACTGCTGTCTCTTTACTTTTCCAGGACTGGGTAAACGATGACTTCTTTTTTGTAAGAAGCAAACGCTTAATTTCTTTCTGATTTTTTTTTTTTTTTTGGTCTGTATGTTAATGCCCTACTTCGTGTGAGCCAAAACATCTGCCTTTGGTTTTGTAATCTGTAAATGGTTCCTGGTGTTGATCTTTGAGCACAGCGAGTGGATTCCCGAAACCGTGGTCATTACTGAGCATCACATACACCTGCTGTAAAAATGTTATGCTGCATTTCTGAACCTGAAATAAACTGTAATTCTTGATGGGCTTTATTACTTCCTGGATGTGTATGAGTGGTCTTCTGTCTCTTGCACCATCATCTCAGCATTCCACACTGCCTCGGTGGGGACTGCAGGGAGGATTTATTGGAGGTGGTGTTGTGTTGAGATCACTGGAGATGTCATTAAAGGGGAGATGTAACCCACTGGGAAGCATTCAGCCTGTTCCCCTGCAAGGGGCTTAGAGTGCTGCAGAGATGTTTTGCTGGGAAATGGATGAATGTTTTACAGGCAGTACCTGAGATTCACTTCATTGCTGAGGAAAGCACATTTTGGGGAGTCTCAGAGCTGAGCAGAAGGCCAGACTGAGTCCTCCAGAGCAGGAGCTGGAGTTAAAATGTGCCTGAAAGGGATTTCCCCCTAAAGTGGTTGTGTACAAATGTGCAGATGTCTTGATTACTCAGTTCTTCCTTCAGATCAGGGTGAGCCAAGATGCTGCAATCAGTGCTTGGAGATGGTCTGGATGGCACAAGGAGCACAGCAGCTTGCTGTGGGAACACCACAGTGGCCAAGTGGGTCCTTAGGTTTTGGGAAAGGAGGGAGCAAAAGGTGGCATGAGCACAGCAGGAACATCCCCCGTTGTATTCTGTAACATTTGTAGCATTTAATTGTCTTTAAAGGCTGTGGCTGAGGCAGTTTGTGCACTCCCCCTGAGGGTACAGCAGTCTCCCACGTGTCCCGTGGCTGGAGCAGGTCAGGTACCCTGGATGAGCCTGGTTCCAGGTGTGCTGCTCAGGTACAGCTGAGCCTGGTTCCAGGTGTGCTGCTCAGGTACAGCTCAGTGCTCTGTGCTGGGTACCAGGAGGAGCAGCTGCTCTTCTGCACAGGGCCCTCACTGCCACAGGGCACTCCAGCTTCGTTTTGAACCTTTCCCAGCAATGGCCCCTCCAGACACCCCAACCCACCCCACAGGCCATCTCGTTTGGTCATTCCTCATTTCATCAGAATCTCACAAAAGATGTACTCCAAGAACAGTGTTTGAAGCAGATAGTGGTGAGAATTTTAAGGCTGCCTGGGGAAAAGCTCTTCTAGAGGGTATAATTTGCTGCAAGAAAATTAGAAAGCCTGTGACCAGTGACCTCCACACCTGGGCTGGGATTGTTCTGGTTCTCTGGCACTGGCGAGGCAGAAGGGAGGTGGTGAGGATGAAAGCCAGGCTGTGCTTAGAGCCAGCTGATTGTAATCTCGCTCTTGCTCTTTTCTTTAATATGCATGTTCTGTGCCTTTTTCTCTTAACCCATTTTATTAAGATAATTTTGTATATGAGTCATTTTATTGTATCTTGGCCTTTTGTTTTAAATCTTCCCCCTCTCCCTGTGATTTTTGGGTTATTTTTTGGTTTTTTCCTAGGCGACGTCCACCAGCTGTTCCAGGAAGATCATCCTAACACACACATTTCTTTTGTGTTACATGCAATGTCTTTTTTTTTTTTTAAATCCAAAATTACCTTTAATTTGCACTAGCCTATTTGTAAATTAAAGATTTTATTTTCAGATGTCAATGATAAGCCTGGATGTAAAGAAAATAAAAATCTGACTACAAAAGGAGTGTGTCCTGTGTTTCTTTTGAAGGGTCTACTCACTCTTTCTCAAATGGAGGCATTCTGACCCTCTGGAAGAAATTACCTGGGCTCTGTGGAGGCTCCCACCCTCCAAGGTCGTGGAGGGAGGGATGGACATTCTGCTGGGATTCCAGCACTGCTTCTGACTTCATTAACCACCAGGATTGCTCCATATAAATGGTTTGGGTTAGCATTAGCAGGAAGAACAGCCAGCAGAGTTCCAAAACATGTCCAGTGCACCAGCAGCAGCACCTGGCTGAGAGGAAACTCAAAGGGGAAGATTGCAGCAGTCTCCAGACAGTCTCGAGACTGATTAATCTGCACAATTATAAATAAATTGCAGCTGCTCTGACCATTTCCTTCAAGCTAAACCTCTGAATTCTTTGCAAGCCGACCTCACTGGAGCATCTGAGCTCAAACAGCTGTAAGTAGCTGCCTCTGGGATTCCAAATGTGTCCGTCCCTATGGGAAAGATAAAATCTGGGATTTAGATGAGGCGCTTGTTTTGGGTGCCAGAGAAGTATATAAAGAATCAGTCTAAAAAAAGGGGAAACTGATGGGTTTAACTGACTGTTTTTCCTCACAGGAAAGCAATGGGGGTATCTCACAAACCATGCAGGTAAATCAGGAGGCACCACTTGGCGCTGGACTCCAGCCTGGTGTTCCAGGGGCCCAAACGAGCTGTTTGTGGGTAGTAGGGATGTGATGGTGAGAGGGAGCTGCAGTGGTGCCGCTCGGGATGGGGGCAGGGGAGGGAGGGGAGGAGATCACTTTGTGTGTGGAGAAGGGGCCTGACCACACCCAGCCTGTGCTTGTTCTCGAGCTGGGTCTGACGCAGCTTTGCTGAATTTGGGCAATTCCTCTTGTTGCAGCTGATTTAGGTCCTGCTGACCTCAAATATCCAGGGAGCTGCTGGACCACCTCCATGAGCTGGTAAATACCAGACACTGAGTTTGCTCAAAATATAAGGGGATACAAACCCAGAGAGCTGTAGACTTTGAGAAATTTTCTTTCTTCTCACTTAGACTTTGTCTTTTGATAGAGTAGAAGAGAGAAACAGCAACCGTGTAGCAAAAAGGGGGGAAACAACCCAAACCCTGCTATACATTTGAACTGCGTGTGCTGAACTAGGAATTGTTGGAGCTGGGCAAGGTACTTCCCAGCACCCTGAGACAGGGAGAAACAGAGGCTCCGACAGTCCCAGGAACACAGTTGGCCCAAGAATGGAGTAGCTGAGGCTTGGCTGTTATCTTTCAGCTGTGGAGCTCATCGCCATCAGGTGCTGAGGCAAAAACACCTCAGCAGAGTTCAGCAATTGTGCACGTTCAGGACTGCTACAGAAACAACAGTGTTTGTGCCTGGTGAGCTCTTGAGGAGGTTCTGCCCATGCCTCAGGTAAGAGGGAGGGGGGACAGGCTGAACTTTACAAGCTGCTTTTTCTCCAGGTTGTTCAAAAATCTGTTCTGTGCTGGGGGAAGCTCTCCTTGCAATCCCTCTGTGGTACAGCACGGTGCCAACAACAGATACAAGGTGGGTGATATTTTAGCTCAATGGCCTGGCCCACAGCACCCAGGAGCTGTTGCTGAGCTCCCAGCTGCCTGCTGGCCTCCGTGCATTAGGCTGGAAGGCACAAACTGCTTTCTTAGGGCATTTTATGGTGGTAAATGCTCCACACAAATATTTACCTTCTTATAAAATATTTGGTTAAAAATATTGCTGAAAATAGGACTCCAGATTTCAAGGGTTTATGGTAGCCATTTCTAAAATCTCTTCAGTAGAAAGGCACAGGAGCTGGGGTGCTGGGAAACCCTGGCATGTTCTTTAGCATCAGCTCACAGGGGGACTTTCTGAAGAAGCTGTTTAACCTTGTCTGTGCTGTTTCCAGCCTGCCCGGTGTTCTGTGGCCAGGGGGAGAAGGACAAGGGTGCTGCACCAGTTACCTTATGTGTCCAAGGCTGCTCTTCAGTGGATGGGTTAGGACCAAAATCCTGTAATCCTGTTTTGGCTTCCTGATCAAAGACTCAAGCTTTGTTCTTTGCAGGCTTCCCAGACCCACATGGGGAGGGACATGGCCCCCTGACAGCACAGTGTGGGTGGCTGACACTGGCCTTTCCCTGCAGCAGAGGCTGGAGATGGAGATTCCTGTCAGCACGTGTCAGCAGCTCCCCCAGGAGCAAGGCTTATCCCCAGCCACTTTACAGCTACTCACATTTGGCCAGCTTCAAATCAAAAGAAAATGTCCCATTGAAGGACTGATCTCAGTGGACTGAACCTTAAGGGAAAGAAATTTGTAATGCAAAAGAACAGTTAACTCTTTAGGGTTGGTTGGTGAAGTGTTTGTTGTATTGTCAACCAAGGACCCATTTCTTGGGTCTCAGTGTGGGTTTGCTCAGATAGCAAATGTCCAAAGGACATCCAGCTTTACTGCATAGGTGTAGAGTTATGGCAAAATCCTGTTCTGTAGGGGATATTCTGACCTCAGGCATGCAGACATATTAATAATGGCCATTTATACAGCAGCTTAAATAGCAACAGCATTGCAGAGCACGTGTCCTCAGGAGAAGGTCAGGGAAGTCCTCGGGAAACCCTGCCTGCCCTGTGTGTCTCCTCCTCTCCTCTCCCTGGCTCCCTTTTGCATTTTTCCCTCCTTCAAGGTCTCTTTGTGCATCCAGACTGTGGACTTTGGTTTTCATGTCCCAGGTTAGGGTGGCCAGGGTATCTTGGTGGGCAGGGGAAGGGAGGACTAAGCCTTTCCCCAGGGGGTCTCTGGACAAGGACTGAGGCTGCTCTGATGTAATCCTAGAATTCTGTGGCTGATTCTAAGGAGATGAAGGGAAGGAGCTGGGCAGAGCAGAGGTCTGGGGCTGTGGGCAGGGCTGAGGCTGCCTGCAGCAGGCTGGGCTGGATGGGACACAGTCTGCATCCACCTGGAGCTGGGTGGATGGAGACTGCTGCATCAGCCAGAGTCCCTGGATCTGCACAGGTGACCACAGGTGACCTGCACGGGTCCCTGCTCCAGCAGAGGAGTCCGTGGCAGCCTGTGCCCATCTCCACCACCTGAAATGTTGGAGTGGTCAATGCTTCCAGTTTTCCTAACCCAGAGCTGGTTTTGACACTGTGAATTTGGGAAGAGTATTTTTGGGGGAAATATTTCTCCGTGGAGGAGCGGGTGCAACAGAAACTCTGCTTTCTTGTAGCCTCTGCTGTGGTAGACAGGGGCCAAGCAGCTGAGATTTTAGTTTTGATTTACATTCCAGCCTTACCCCTGTACCAACGGGCTCTGTGAATCTGCTTGGGATGGCAGCGTCCCACTGGCATTAATCCGGTGTCAGATGGACATCCTGATCACTGAGCAGCTTTCTGGGAAACCTCCCTGTGAAAAAACAGTCTCCTTTCTGCAGAGCTAAAAAATGTCATCTTGACTCTGAGCATCTGGCTACTCTCTGCTCCCTGCGAGACCTGAGCAGGGGCTCCAAACTTCTACAGGTTTTAATTAAAAGCAAAATGAGATGTAGTTGTTACCATGACGACAACAGCAACATTTAACACTTGGCAGGAGCAGTAACAAAGCACTGGAGGTGTTGGGGACTCCGCCGGGGGTTGCTCATTTCCGAGAAAGCCCAAGGAGCGCGTGAAAAGCGCCTGCTCGCTGGGATGGGGAAAATCGAGCAGAAAGCTGCGCTCCTGCAGCTTTTCCAAAAGAGAACTTTCATAAACACCCGCGTGATGCCAAATGGAGCCCTGTGAGACGGGGCTGGGGCAGGTGTGGGCATCCCTTCCCTCTTGTGGTGCCGGCTCCGGAGGGCTTTGCTCCCCGCGCTGGCCCGGGCAGGGCTGGGGCTGCCGAGGGATGGGAAGAGGGAAAGGGAAAGCGCCAGGGAGGCCGTCCCGGCACCGGGGCTGGCTGTCCTGGCCAGGCCTCCGCGGGACCTGTTTGCCGGGAGCGCCCCCTGTTGTGGTGTGAGCGGTACCGGACAGACGGACGCCGGACAGACCGTGTCGTACGGTGCCTCCATGGGCCCTGCCGCTGTCCCAGCAGGCTGGCATCTCCCCAGCGGGTGGGTGTGCACCCAGTGGCGGCTGTGCTGAGCTCCATCCCTCTGGCTCGGGATGTGGCCCTGCAGCAAGGCCAGATTTGCCTCTGAAAGGGGGTTAGAGACGAGAGGAAGGCGTGATGCCCTCTCATCCCCCCACCTCCTAAAGGATTTAGGGTATTGTGGTGTCTGGCCGTGGTGTGAGGCTATTCCAGCACCAGCAAGGGCCGGGGTGCAGGTGAGCAGGGCTCTGCAGGTCCATCCTCACCCACCTCCCTGCCCACAGCGTCCCTCACATACCCGTCCCCCCAGCCCTCCCCGGGAAGTGCTGGCAGTTCCCAGCACACACTGAGGACTCCATGGGCATTGCCGTGGGGCACATCTGAGCCAGATGTGTGTTTCCAAATAACCCGACCTCCAAATGCACGTACGGGTCTGCATGGCTGGAGCAGGCACCTCCCTGCCTGCCTGCACCCCCGCGCTGCAGGGCTCAGCTCCTTCCTTCACCAAACCCACGCAAGTCAGCTCTGGAAACAGATACTGAGGGGAACACAAAAGTGGTCCTTGCTGTGTGAGAGACTTTATTGGGTCAGGTGTCCTCCCCCACAGAGCTGTCCCCCAGCCAGGACCTTTGCACTGCTCACGGCAGAGGGTCCCCCTGGGCCAGGCCTACATGAGGAACCTGGAGAGGTCCTCCTTGATTTCAGCCTCATCCCACGGCCCGTGGATGTTGTCCTTGAGCAGCTGCAGGCGGATGAGGCAGTAGGGGCAGAGGCAGGAGATGGCGAGCAGCAGGGAGGCGAAGAGCACGGCGCCCACGCTGGAGACTGTGGCCAGCCCCGCCAGCGCTGCCAGCGCGAAGAGCACCGTCACCCCCACGTAGCAGCGCGGCGTCCGCGCCTTCAGCTTCTTCTGCAGCATGGGCCACAGCGCGAAGATCTGCATGGCGAAGGTGACCACGACAAAGGTGTGGAGGGAGCGAGGCAGGCGCGAGGCCAGGCACACCGAGGCGAAGATGGCCATGTTGAGGGACAGCGTGCTGGACACGATGGCGGCGTTGGCGCCGTAGTCGAAGAAGATGAGATGACCCAGCAGCATGAGGGCCGACATGGCGTAGATGGTGTCCGTGCTGATGGACTCGGTCAGCGTCTTCAGCACCGGCGAGAAGCCGTAGGTGAAGGCGGCGAACACCAGCGTGCTCTTGAGGTCAGCCCAGCGCGTCCGCCCGCTCGCCCAGCGCCCGGACCCGCCGTCCACGGCGTCAAACAGGACGTAGCCGAGCAGGGAGGACACCAGGGCCGCCCCGAAAAGCCCCTGCGGGCTCAGCAACCCCGCGTCCATGTACCACCAGGTAAGCACGAAGACGCAGACGCTGCACAGCTGCTGCACCACCGCTCCCGACTGGAAGACGACGGCCTGGTACCGGTACTGCCGGGCGTGCACGTTCTTCCGCAGCTCCTCCAGGAACCGCTGGTCCACGTAGTTATCGGGGAAGGGCTGCCGCTCGTACAGCACCTTCTGCCAGCGCCGCCCGGGGACCGGCTCCATCGCCCCGGGGCGGGCGGGGGGCTCCGGGCCCCGCTCCGGCCGCGCCTCCGCCGGTGCCGGGGCCGCGCAAGGGACGCCGGGGCGCCCGCGGCCGCCACCTCCCGGCCGGGAGCCGCGGGACACGGGCCGGACACCGCCGCGCCTAACAGGGGTCACCTCCGCTCCGGGCTGCGCTGCCCGCGCCCTGCGAGCTTCAGCAGCCTCTGCGGCTGGGTTGAAGGGACACCCCGGCTCCGTGCGGGGATCTGCACATCCCCAGAGCCACAAGGCCTTGTCCCGCACGCAGGCTGCTGCCGGGGAGTGCTGGAGGCTGCCTCGCTTCTGCCTGGCCCCACAAACAAAGAGGGATGCTCCTGCCATGGTCCCGCACCGTGGCGAAGGGCTGTCCCCCTGCAGCCCAAACGCAGCCGCCGAGAAGGGCACAGCTGGTGGGATGGGATTTAGCCAGGCCCTCGCTGTGCTTGGATATCCCGGTGCGTGCCCAGCCTTGCTGCTGCGAGCATGACCCCAGCCCGTGCTGCAAGCCCCACTCCCTGTCCCAGTCCAGCGAGGCACCTGCTCTTCTGGCCAAACCAGGCTCCAGCAGCCAGGTCAGGAATGTGGGTGTGATGCTGCGAGTACAGGGCGCCCTTCCCCTGCAGCTCCTGCCCGCTCACAGCTCAATCCTGCCCTGCTCGAGAGTGGAGCAGGAGGAGGAAAGGGAGTTGTGGCTGAGCAGGGCTGGAGAGGTGCAGCTCTGCAGGGACATCCATCTCCTGTGCTGCTCATTTTCATGCCACAGGGACTCAGTGTGTGCAGCAAGGGGACACGGGCATATTAGGGGATGAGGGGAGGTTTCACAGAAGCCAGAGGTGTTTTCCTTGAGTCTGTGTTTGCTTGTGCTCAGGTCAGAGCCTTCCCAGCCCCGGAGAGGTGCTTGCTGCTGAGGAGCTGCTTACTTTGGCCTCACCCGAGAGGCCTTGGCCTGGGGCAAAGCAGCCCCGAACAGTGCCCTGTTTGTGCTGCGGGAAGGGGCATTCATGGCCCTCCTGTCACAGCAGCAGCAGGCGAAAGAGCTGTCGGTTGTTTTCACTCCAGTGTCTGCCACGGGAGACTCTCCAAACAGATCTTGCCTCATCCAGGTACGTGCGGAGCAGCAGGTAACGCCCACACTGCTGGTGTGCCTTTGGGGGGGCCCTCGGGCTGAGCCACACCACAGTGACATCTGAAAAGTGCCACCTCCCAGCCCCATGTCACTGCACTTGCTCGGCAGGGCAGGAGTAGCTGCTCACTCTGTGCAGGTGCCCCATGCCAAGGGGTGATGCCAGCAGGCTCCAGGCCAGGATGGTGCTGGACTCAGTTTTAGCTGCCCTCCCTAAAAGCCCCCAGCCCCACGCTTTGCACAGAACCATGATGTGCCTCCATGTGCACAAGCCAGTGCCCACAGGGACAGGGAGTGCTGCCAACTCCTGTGATTGCTGGCATTGCCTTGGTGCCCACGGCCTGGGAACTTGAGATTTTGAAGGAAATGTCCTTCTCCCAAAGGCATGGAGTAAAGCTGGGGCATGCAGGAGGAAAGCTGGGAGGGTAGTGGGCCATTCCTGATGCTCTGAGAAGTGCTACGACCACAACAGAGGAGGAATGCCACCTCCCGTGGGCACGGGCAGGGCAGTGCTGTGCTCTCACTGTGAGTGGTGACAGCAGGTTTGGTTTGACCTGGCCCTGGGCCCTTGTGGACATCTGTGATGCTTTGGGGACCAAGAAGAGCAGGCTGGGCTGGGGCATGAGGCAGCTTCCACCTGATCAGGTCCATGTAGAAACCCCAATGGAGTGGAGAGAATAGGGATGAGGGGTACTTCTTGTGTCCCCTGACATCTCCTCTGCTGTGGGCCAGTCAGGTGCCCTTTGGAGGCAGGGAGAGGTGGGAGGCTGGGCTTGGTCAGTGACTCAGTGCTGCTGAGCCACGCTGGGTGATGCCAGCCGTGGTGGCAGCAAAGCAAAACCCCTCTGGGAGACACCAGCACAGCAGCTGGAGCCCCCCACAGGGTGTCCACCCAGACAAGGGGATTGCTCTGGCCCTGGCACTGCCAACCAACAGGGCCTGGCACCCACCTGGTGCTTGGGAGACCCCAGCAGGGTGTGGGGCGCAGCAGCTGCTGCTGCTGTGCTGGCACTGCGTCCCTGGGAGGGGACAGCGTGTGCTCTCCACGTGTGATCGAGTGATCGCACCACTCATGGTGCAAAGGGCAGCTCAGCCCTGCCCGGGTGGCCCAGACTTTGCCGCAGGGCAGTGACTCTCCTGCCTGGGGACCCACCATGGGACCGCCACGTCACTGTCACTGGCTGGCCCTGCTGCTCAGAGGGGACCATGTGCTGTGGAATCATCCCTCGGCCCTCCTGGGAGCTCTCCTGGCAGGGATAAGCAAGAGCTAAGGTCAAGAACGCAAAAGTCCTTCGGGAGCATTGAAATTCCCACTCTGGGTTCTGTGCCACAAGACCTCCCTCACCTCACAATTGGGTGTCCCCAAGTGCCACTGGCCTCTGGAGAGGCTGTAGGATGGTGAGTGCTTTGAGCCCCTCTGCTGAAATGCAGGAATGAGGAGCTGGGTGCCATGGCACTACAAACTCTGGGTGTGCTGAGGCTTGGCTCTGCCCTGCCCTTTGCAAAGGGACCCCACTGCGGATTTGTTTCCTGTCTGCCAGCTCTGAATGTTTGAATACACTGCTAAAGCCGTTTGGAAGGAAGGCTGGAAAAGGTGGCAGGTTGGGCCTGGAATAGCTGGGATTGATCTAAACCTGCACTGGAGATACTTGAATATTAAAGTAGTGCAGACACTGCACCTCCCCACTGGCTCAGGGCTGCCTCCAGGTGTATCTGATTCCCCCTGGGATGGGACCATCACTTGTGCTACAGAAATAGGCTTCAAAATAACTCAAGAGCACGCTCTGCTAAGGGTCTGAGCTGGCCTGAGGCTGCATGGATGGGGATGGATCCTGCACCTCTCCCTGTCCCTCAGCCAGGGCTCTTCCCCAGCATCCCTGTGTGTCACCCCACAGGAATGACAAAGCACAGCTATGGACTCTTGGGCCTTGTTTCTCTGCCAAGCCATCCCCCAGCCTTCCCCTTTGACCCTGGAGCCAAACCCTCCCTGTGCAGGAATGTTTTTCAGGGAGGGGGGGAGGTTGGCGCAACTCCAGCTGCTGCATTTCTGCATGTCCAGAGATCGTCTCCTGCCTTAAAAGGCCCCACGACACGAGCTGTGTCTGCTCTCCTACAATCACCTATTTCAGGACGGTTTGGATTCAGTCTCCAGCATGGACTGGGACCATACCAGCGCAGTGCCTTGCTGGGGGGATCCTGGAGCAGACAGGGCTGGTTGCCCTGAGAGCCCCGCAGTGCCTGGACTGGAGGAGTCTGGTGCTGCTCCAGCTCTCTCAGGCATCTCCCTCCCCTGTGTGCAGGGCAGATTTCCTGAACTGAGATGAGGAGGTACCAAGGCTGCTGGAGAAACCCTGCTCAGAGCTGGGCAGAGCAGTCCAGTAAATTGGGATTGGGTCTGAGAAACCTACACTGCACTGGCATCTGTCAGGGCAAGGTTTGGGATTTGCTGAGCCTGTTGCAGAGGGAGAAAGGTGGGAAGGCTGCTGTGGAACTGGCTGAGGATCTGGGGCAGGAGAGGTGTGGTGTGGAAAGACACAGGCTTGCAGGGATGTGACCTCTGGAACACACAGCACATGGGGTGGCTGTGAAACTGAGCTGCCTCGCTGCTGGCATTCCCCGACGGTCAGCATGGGTGGCTGCAGCCCTTTGGCAAAACACCCTCCCACCATCCACACTGGGCTCTGGAAAGAGGGACAAGCCAGCCCAGCCCAGGGCCTGGCCAGCTCCAGGGCAGTGGGTCAGCAGGGCCTGTTTTGTAGGGGAATTCGATGAGAGTCAAGCTGTCACCTAGTAAAGATGGTTTTGTTTTTCAATCTGCTTTAAAAAAAGAAAACCCCTAGGAAGCTCCAGCCCAACATGACGCCAGCGATGCACTCTGCCTGTTGCAGGATGCTCCAGGGTGGGATGCAAACTTCAGCTGTTCAGGTAAGCTCAGCTCAACCTTCAGCGATATGTGGCACATCCCTAACACAGAGGTGCAGGGAGGAAACCAGACCTTGGGGATAAAATAATAAAACCTGCCGGTGGGACCTGAGTGTGGGTTGTCATGGAAACTGGAAGGTGAAAACTGAGATTTGGGAGCAAGGAGAGGCTTATGGTCCGCATGGGTGTTTCCAGGGCCTGGCAGAGCAGGGCTGGGGCTCCAAAACAAAGCTTTGTCAAGTGGTTTCTTACTCTGTTCCTCTTTCTTTGGCCCTAAATTTGGAGCGTAGGGATGGGATGTGAAGTGCTGACCCAGTTCTTCCACAGCTGGTGAAAAGGCATCAAGTACTGCAGGTGGCAAAACACTGAAAAACCCAACTCCCCAGAGGGTAAAAGCAACGTCCCCCAGGGTGGTGGTGGCTGGAGCCACATGCCACCTCCCCAGTGCCAGCTCTCCCCATCCCTCAGCCTCCTACAGCAGCCACTTCCCTCCCCTGGCAGCTCTGGGACACAGTGAGAACTGTGAAGGGGCCCAGAGTTTCTAACAAGGTTTTCACTGTCTGCCCAGGGGATATTTTTGCTCCATAAATGGGGAGGGGGCTATTGGATGAAACTGTGTATGCAAACACTGGTGGCTTTTATAGGAAGTGTAGGTGGGGAAAAATGTGCACAGGTCAAAAAGAGGTTGCAACTTACTGTTTTAGCCTGGTGCACTGCAAGAGGATCCTCCTGTGTGCTCACCTTCCCATTTGCCTAGGAAAGAAGTAAAGAAGCCTTTGTTCAAACACAGCGTGGCCTCAGCCTGGAAATGCAGCGATTTCCCAGGGGATGTTCATGCCAGAAGCCCTCCCTGCCCTCTTCATGCCTGAGCATCTCCCTGGAGCCTCCAGGCAGGACCCCAGTGCTTGGTAAGAGCAGTGATGTCGGGGCTGAGGGGTGTTTCACATGGGCAGTGCTGCTGCCTGCAACACGAGCTCGTCCCGCCCCAAAACACAGCGAGGGGGTGCCTGGCTGGGCGCTGCGGGACGTGCCTGTTCCCTTGTGAGTCCCTGAGGAGTGACACTCCTGCTGCCAGCCACCCCCTACTCCTCTCCCTATTTTTAAATATCTGGCAGGGAGGGGATGGAGCCAGGTGGGAATTTAGTTTATTTTAGCAGTCGGCAAAAAGGGGAAGGGGAAGCAGCTGAGCCTGTGGCTTTCCCTGGGTGTGCCTGATCAGCGTTTTGGGTCCCCCATCCCCACCACTCTGATCTAGGGGAGGTGCTGATGCTCCTGTGTGGGCTGTGCCACCCTCCCGTGTTCCTGGCACTGCTGCCCAGAGCTCTGACCACCCTCCAGTCCGGGGGGGTGGGTCTCAGGTTTGGGTTTGTGTTGAGAAAGCCACGGATGCACCCTGACCTGCTGGACCAGGCGCCTGGGACATCCCCCACTGTGGCCTTGACTTGCACATGGCCATAGAGGAAACCAGCCCCGGGCTGCACCAGGTGCTTTCCCAGCCCTTCCACTCACCCCAGGGTGAGAGGGTGAAGAGGGAAGGGGAAGCTTCAGCCCACGCTGTCCTCCCAGAAATAAAGGCTAAAAAAAGCTTTACACCTTCATCACAAAGTTTTGCCGTTTCTCGGTTTCTGCAGTGAAATTTGATTTTTCTTTTCCCAAGGGGGCTCAGACAGCAGCTGTTGGGAAGCACCAGGGGAACCAAGGCACCCACCATGGTTCACCCCACTGCAAACCCCTGGTCCCACACCACATTTCCATCATGTGAGCAAGAATTAATTTTGATTCTCTGTGTCTCGGCTGTCAGCAGTCTTTGGACTTTCCCCATTCCATCAGCCCCATCAGATGGCAAGAGAGGTTCCCCAGTGGCTGAGCACGTTTGTCTTCTCCAGCACACCGTGGGCTCTGCACTGGTGTCACAGCACTGAGCCCAGGTGCTGCTGAAGGCTGTGCCTGGAACACCTTCCAGCCGGGCTGGGATAAGGTGGGTCCCTTCCCCAGGAAGCCGTTTTCCATTCGTTCCCAAGCACTGGCTGTAGGAAAGAATGTTTGCTGTCATGCTGAGGCTCTGTGGTTCTGAGACAGCGCCAGGAGATGCTGCAGCTTCCTGCTGTACCCTGCCTGGGCATCCCCGCTGGAGCAATCATTTTATCTCCTATTTCTAGGCAAATTTAAAATTTAAATGAAGCCACACAAAATGAGAAACAGAAATACAAATGTTTTCAAAAGTGACATTCCCACCTCAATTCCTTTTTTTCATCTTACTTAAAGTTTTGACTTGCAAGTTTGGAGCCACTGAAGAGGGGGCTCAGAGCCAGGAGGAGGAGACCTGGACGTGGCTGTGCCCCCTAAGAGCTGCCCGAAGGGCTGTCAAGGGTGGTCCCGGCTCCATCCGTGGCACTGTGCCACCTCAGGGATTTCAGGGCTCTTTCGGGCAGGGCTGGGGCTGCTGGCTGGAGATCCGAGCAGTGGCTGTCCTGCCCCGGGTCACGCAGCCCCAGCCGGGTGTCACCGCGTCCCTGCCCGCCGAGCGCTGCCCGGCGCCAGCCCGCGTTAGTTAATTAACCCTAACGAGGCTCCGCGCACAGCGCGCTCCGCTGACCCCGCCTGCGGGAATCGGTCCTTGGATCAGCCGGTCACTGTGACCGCGGGCATCTCTCGGCATCTCCCAGGATTCAAAGGAGTGTGGGAGTGGGGATCAGGGTCCGTGCAGGGGAATGTCCACATTTGGGACCGCAGAGGCACAGCCCATGGATCACAGACAGTTTGCTGAGTGATGAAAGAGCAATTACCAGCTCAGCTGGAGGCACAGTTGCTCTTGTTTGATTTTCCAAGGAAATTTATTCCAACTTTTATTTTTTGCACAGCTTTCCCTTCGGTGTGAATTGCAGAAGAAATAAAAGAAATGGAGAAATTTTTTTACAAGTTTTAGGCTGGTTTGTTGGATTTTCTCCTGCAAGTGGTTAACGGTTCATCTGAAGTCAGAGGAAGGTCTCTGAAGCAATCTTGCAATTTACAGCTTTTCCTTTAGCAAGTAAGAAACAGTCAGGAAATTAAACAGGAAATTGTGTCTAGAAGGAACAAAAGTTACGTTGTCAGAACCTGCTTATGAAAGATTTACTTTATTTTAACCAGTAAGGAGCCAAGATCAATAGTCAGAAGAGGAAGGAGTTTGTATGAATTAAATCACACGTGGAAAAAAAAAAAAAAAAGGCAACACTTGGGAAAACAAGAAGCCTTTGTAAAGAGCAGATAGGGATGAATGGGAGAGAAGGCTTTGCCACTGCAGCAAACAAATGCTGCAAAGTGCTGAAAGGCAAAGGCCCGGGGTGTACCCCAGGATCAGGTGTCTCTGCAGAAGGCAGTCCCAAAATGCCCAGATCTCTGGGAGATACTCTACAGCCAGGCCTGGTGGAGTGTTGGAGTGCAGTGGACAAGCACTGCCCCATGGCTGTGCAGGTCTCTTTCCTCCTGCTCAGAAGGTGTCCCTGGGGTGGCCATGTCCAGCTCTCCCTGCCCAGGGTGCCAAGCACCACAACCCAGGTTTTGCTCCTGGCCAGCACAGTGATGGTCCCTGCCCAGGGGACACAGGGTGAGCAGTAGCTCAAATTCAGCCCCAGAACTTCACGGGAACTGCACCAGCTCACCTTGCCCTGGGGGTTTCCATGAGAAATTTGGCCAAGAGCAAGCATAAAAAAAACCCAAACCCTGCTACAAATGTGCAGCGCTTTTTGAGAATCCCATGCAAATATTTGCTCCCTGGTAACCCCACGGTCCTTTGGGGTTTGGGTTAATTAGGGGCTCTAGTTGGGAGATTGGGTAATCTGTAAATTTTTGACTCTGACATTGCTCATCTTATCAGTGGTTGAGAAACAAGCTTAGCAGGCACTGGTATGTGGGTATGGCAGAGGTGGGGACATCCAGACCCTGTCTGACTGATCCAGGCTCTTTTGGGGGATGCTTGTACCTGGTGGGGACTGACTCAAGGGGGCTTTTTCTCCAGGATCCCAGCACTAAAGCTTCCCCTGAAATGGTGTCTCCCCCAGGGCAGCTCTTTGGCTGTGTTTGGTCTCAGCTATGGTTACTCCCCAGCTGGTAACGGGATCACAGTGTGTGTGGGAGCTGTGCCAGGAGGGAGCAGCCCCCTGGGCTGAGCCAGTGTGGCTCCAGAGCCTTCTCCAGTTCTCGGGGAGGCTGCAGGAATTGCTGTCCCAGGAGCACAACAGAGGCTGGCAACAGAGACGGTCGCAGCCATACCCCGTGGCAGTGCTGAGGCCGAGAGCTCTGGCTGGCAGTGCTGAGCAACGGGTTAATGAATGTTTACCAGCTCTTCCAGCAGCCAGATCAGCAGTTGTTTGAATTTCCAGTGCTTCACGGATGGATGCTCTGCTCCTGGCCATCCCCAGCACCTCCTCTGTGGCCAAGGCTGTGTTGTTGGGATGGTGAAATGCCCCGAGGCCCCCCCAGACGCGGCGGAGGGGAGGCCCTCCCGGCCCTGGCTCAAACAGCAGCGGGTGGGATGTGCCCGCTGCTCCCGCACCTCAGGGAGTTCCCTGCTGCCGGCCACAGGGGCGTGTCCCTGTCACACTGAGCCGCCGGGAGAGCCCCCAGCCGCTGGCACAGCCGCCCTCCCAGACCTTTCCATCTCCCCGTAATCCCTACGGTGGTTTAGTGAGCCCGTTTTCCTCTGCTACAGGTTCCTGGTAAATTCCATGGGTTTATTCCAAAACTTACCGGTGACTCGCACAGGAATTCCCTAACGACGAGTCACAGCCTCTCCCAGCAGCTCCAAGCCAAGCTTCTCATTAATGCAGACAGATCTCTCAAAGGTGGGTGTCAAAAGGATGGTGCCAGAGTCTTTTCGGTGCTGCCCTGTGACAGGATGAGGAACAAAGGCCATGAACTAAACCACCTCAACAGGAGGAAGAACTTCTTTCCTTTCAGGGTGGCAGAGCACAGGAACAGGCTGGTCATGGAGTCTTCCCTCTCTTTTTCCCACCTGGACGTGTTCCTGTGTCACTTGCTCCAGGTGACCCTGCCTGGGCAGGGGGATTGGACTGGATGATCTCCCGAGCTCCCTTCCAACAATTCTGGGATTAGTGTGGGCCAGCGGGTGCTGCTTTGCACCCCGGGTCCTTCCTTGCCTGACCTCTGTGCTGTTATTCCCCCATTTTCCAAACAAACACAGCAGGGATCCACCCGGCATCCTTCTGCAATAGCCCCCTCCTCAGGCACTACAGGACAGGCTGTTTCTGCCACAGGATGACCCCTGGTTTGCTGGGAGGGTGGTTTAAACTCCAACCTGTGCAGAGATGGGGCACAAAGCTGGAGAGTCTCCCTCACCCCTTCTCCATGCACTGGGACTCGCTGCTGCCTGTGGCACGTGGAGCTCTCAGAAGGGCAGAGGATGCCAGGTGTTAAGGAAGGCACAAGGAGGGTGAAAAATCCAGAAAAGGACAGACACAAAGAGTTTCCAGGGGTTTCCACTGCTGGCGGGGAACACTGACCCGCAGCAGGCTCACTCGAGTCATGCCATCGCGCAGCTCTGTGAGGGCCGGGTCACGGGGCCGGAGGTGCTCTGGGGAAAACAGCAGCTGTGACCTGCTGCTGCTGCCGGGACTGCCGTGATTCACAGCCTCCCCGCGGGCTGAGCCGGCCCTCCTCGTTCGGAGTGCTGACATGTGCACGTTTCCAGCGTGGCACCCTCGTGACTCATCCACCTGCGCCTTCCCGGGCTCCCTGGGCCGGGCCTTGTGCTCGCCCTTCCCGTCATTGGGAACCCCGATCCCCCGTGTTTTTGGCAGAGGTGAGCCGCAAGGAGGGTTTTCCTGGCTCAGTGTAAAGACCAGCGCTGCAGATGGCAGATTTAGGCCGGGTTCGCCACAAAACGCCTTTTGCTTTGGTAACAACTGGTGTGTTTTTCTCCCAGTCCAGTGCAAGCGGAGGCTCCTCTCTTCGGTCCCACATCGCCCACAAACGCTACCTGGCTTGTATTCCCTGAGCGTCTCCCAGCAGCACTCCCTTTCTCGGCCCCCGCACCCACAATGGATATAAATGTGCGCTGACACATCCCCGGGTGCGCCCACGAGCAGGGGGTGAAGCCGAACCCCACTGCCCCTCACGGACCCCTCAGGGCGCCCGCAAAATGGCGGCCGGACAGCTGCGCGGCGTCCCATCCCGCGCGGAACTACAACTCCCGGCAGCCCCCGCGCGGCGTTCCCTCTGCGGGCCTCAGCGCTCGGCAGCCTGCAGAGAAGCCTGATCAAAATAAAATAAAATAATTAAGAGCTGTCATGTGGGAGCGCCGGTGCTTGAAATGACCCTGGAAACGGAGGTAGCGACGCTCCTCAGGCGCCTGGCGGGCGGCAGTTTGGCCGCCAGCTGTGGCTTATCACTGTGGCTTTCCCTTTAACGGCTCGTTTGCCGCGGACACCTCACAGAGCGGGGCCCTTGGGGGGGCGGGGAAAGACAAGCGCGCCGCCCAATCGGCGGGGCCGGGAGGCGGGGCCACGCCGCCGGGCGCTCCTGCCATTGGCTGGCGGCGCTGAGAGGGTGACGCGCATCCTTCCAGCTCAGCGCGTGAGGGGGTAAAAGGGGCGGGGCGGGGCCCCGGCGGGCAGTAACGGCCGCGCGCGCGCGGGGCGGGGCCGTGCGCAACAGCCGCCGCTCCCGCTGCCCCGCTGCTCCCGCTGCCGCGCTGCTCCCGCTGCCGCGCTGTAGCAAGAGGAGGATGCGCCGCCGCGCCCCGGCCGCGCCAGGCAGACGGGGGAGACCATGAGGGAGCCTCCCCGCCGGCCCCTGGCGCTGGGCTCCTGCCTCCTGCTCTGCGCGCTGCTCTGGTGAGTGCCGGCCTCTCAGCCCCGGGCCGCGCCCGCTGCCGCGGCGGGGAGCGCTGCCTGGGCGGGATGCGGAGAGCCGGGGGTTGGGAGGTGCGGATGGGGCCCTGGGGAGTCACAGAAGCGTTGGGGTTGGAAGGGAGATGTGGAGATAAATCCAGTGCAGCCCCCCTGCCCGGGCAGGATCACCTGGGGCAGGTGAGGCAGGAGCGCTCCGGGCGGGTTTGGGGTGCACCCAGAGAGAGACACTCCACTGCCTCCCTGGGCAGCTGGCATGGGCAGATGCTTCGTCTTGGGCAGAGCGGGATGTGCTCTCGTGCTGGCAGCACGCGGTGTTCCCTTAGGGAAGGTGACAGCTCTCGGGAGGGCGATCCCCGCTGCCGGCACCCGGCGTTGTCAGGTGAGGGTTGAACCCACACACCGGGGTTCAAAGTTACCTGTGTGGTGTTGTTGTTGTTTCCTCTCTGCTTTTACCGGAGGCATCCCTGCCCTTCCAGTTTCAGTCCGAGCTTTTGCACTATACTCTGAAAGATCACGGTGCCTTATTCTTGAAACCCTTTCTCTGAGTCTATCAGGAGTAGTGTTAAATTAAACCACATGAACCCTCTTATTTTTGCATTAATTATGCCTTTGACGGTGTTTTTTATAGTGATTACCTCAACTGTACTTTGTTCCAGCATCTCCTGTTTACTTTGTTTTCAAACTTCCTTAAGAGATGACATTTACCAGAACACAAATATTAATAGAATATATTTCTGTATGGTAAGTTCCAACCTTCTTAAACTTTGGCCCTCTTTGAACTTGGTGAGTCACTATTTGAGAACTGATAGCCAGCTTGAACAGCAAACTGCAAATGGAACAGCCACAGTCTGGTGTATTACTATAGCACAGTTCTTGTAGATTGTTCAGATAGGCTACTTAAAAAAAAGAGATCGTCTTGAAGTTTGGGCTTGTCTCGCAGTTGGATGAGGAGTGGGAGCCCAGGCATCTCTATCCACACAATCAGTTGCAAATCTGGAGCTGACGCTTGTGTTACTGTGTTGGAACAGTCCTGAAGCAGATTTCCTTCATGTCATCACATTTTTGGGTTTTGGAGACAAAAGTGTATTCAAAAAGCGCCTGAAAGCTCGCTTGCTGTGTTAACATTTAGCAAAATGAAAACAAAAAAAGCTCCTGGCCATGTGGGTTTGATCAGGCAAGCTGTGAACCTCGTGAACTGTCTCCAAGCAGCTTGGCTTTTACTCCTTGGAGCGCTGAGTTTTTTCTGGCAGGAGGGTTTAGTTGTATAGCTGGGGTTCCTGTTAGGAAAATAGTTTTTGTTTTTTGGTTGGAGCCCCTTGAGGGTGATCATCTGTTTCTACCTCCAGGTAATTTGTTAGTGGAAGGGGTGCTCAGCTTAATGGTCAGTAGGTGGTAGAGTTGATTTTTTTTGTTGCTGTGTTCTTAGTCTGCTGTTTCAATAGAACTCTTGTGTTTGTGAAGAAGTTCAGGCACCTATTCCATGTTAATGAAGGAATATCATGTTCAGCTATCTTGTTGGAATGATATATTTGTTCTGTAAATCTTTGACAACTTCTGTGCTCCTCTTTGGTGTGGTTAGGAGGAAAAATGGAGCTGCTTTTTTTCCTTACTCCTCAAAAGGGGTTGCTCTTTCAAGCAGTGTCTTAACTGATCTCAGAGTTTGCACTGGAGTGTCCCAAACCTTTTACAATTTAAAAAAGAAAGGTTCACATTGTGTGTTCACCCTGCTCTGTGGCTGCTTTTAGTTGGGAGCCAGTGGATTAATTTAAACATTGAGGGATGCAACTCCAGTTTCATAGTCTGCTGTCCAAATATGAATTCACATTAGAGAGTTTGAAAACCTCTGTCTGCAGGATGGCATTGGAACCTGTTTTAATTTCAGCAGTCGTGTCAGAGTTGTAATTAAGAAGTCATGAAGTCTGTTGGTTCCTGCATGTTGGTGGGCTGTAGAAGTTGATATGTTGTGATTTATCTTTTTACTATGAAGAAAATCAGCACCTTTGTTCACTTAAGCAGTTAAGAAACTTCAAATAGCAAATGGAAGGATTTGTGTCATAAATGTTGGGTTTTTAAATTTAGTTGTTTTGAAATGTAATTTTCAAAGGACTTAGTGCTAGTAGGAGAGAAATTTTTCCTTACAGGTGAAACTGGTGGTCAGCAGATGATCAAATTGAACCCCAAAAGTCAGGGAAAAAATCATTAGACAAAACAACTGCTGAAAGAACACTTGGGGCTGTTTGGACTCCTCCTCCTCTTTTTTTTTTTTTAGTCTGGGCTTTGTTTTATTTCTGAGTAGCTGTTGTTTCTTTCTTGGAAACTAAGCTTAAAATAGGATTTTTTAAAAATCACTCATCATACGTTTTTCAAGCTTACCTAAGGAAGTTGGTCCAGTGGGGAAGTACTGATTGGTAAAAATCAAGTAGGAGGAAAAATAATTAATTTGACAGTTTTAACTGGAAGATGTTGCCTTGTATATTAAAAATATGGCTAGGTTTTAGGAGATGTACAATTTGTGATGCTGTTTGGGAATGCAGGGTCAGAGTTATCAGTGCACGAGGTTTTCTGAAGCTGGAACAGACACAGCTGTGACAGACCTGAGCCAACAAGGTTGTTCCAAGTTTCGAAAGAGCGGGATGGCTGGATGGCTGTAGGGAAATACTTTTGATGGAGGTATGGCTTAGGAATGTAGTGCTCCAAAAATAATAGGCATCTGTGCATTTGGAGCTTCGACTGTGCGTGACAAATGGCTCCTGTTGTCCTGAATTCACAGACATCTTCTTAATGCTTCAGTTAATCCCTTTGTGTGGATGAGCATAATATAAAAAAAAAATACGTTTAAAACTTGGAGTGCTTTGTAGTTTGACAATATCCAGAGCTGAGTAAGTGGAGTAGATTGAGAAGTGGTAGGATACCAGTGTGATCTGAAGTGAGACCAGCTGTGACAGCTGTTTGAAGAGTAACCTGTATAAATTATTCTGACATCAGCTTTTGCCTGCCATAAGCTGCACTCCCAGAGTGTTAGTTGTAAGTTTAATAAAGAAATCATGCGTACAGTAATTTGTCTTTTTATGTTTCTTTCTATCCTAAGAAGTTCATTGCTGTGTCCTGACCTACTTAGCTTTTATTATCTCTGCTACTTGGGTTTACAGCTGTGATTAAAAGGAAGATGGGGGTCAGTGCATGTGCACCTCAGGATCCTTTAGTTCTTGCTCTGTGAGTGTTCTGCATCAGGAAATGCCTTGTGTCAAGGTGATTTAGCAGCAACATGTGCTGGTTTTGATGGCAAACCCCTGGCCTAGGAGCTCTGACTCTGAAATCCACCATGAGAGTGTACCCTGAAAATTGTAAAGGTCAGATTGGGTCAGTGGCACAGCCAGCAATGAAGCCTAGGTTACCAAGTGGAAAGGGATGCTGGTTTTTATTCCCACCTATTAATGTGTAGATTCACCTGAAGTTTAATGAGAGAAAATATTTCTAGTTTGGGTTTGCATTTTCAGTTTTGTCTGGTTTTGAAGGTTTGCTTGTTGAAAGCTGTAATGCAAGAGGAGCTCTGAAAAACACAGTGCTGGGCTGGCACCGTGCTGACATCACTGGGGTTTGTTGTGTGCTCCTGCTGCACAGGTGAGAGCTATGCAAACCACATTAGGGATCGCAGGAGTGGAGACTTTGCTAATTAAATGTTTATTTGCCTCATTATTGACTTCCGGCTTAAATCTAGAGCTTGCATCTGTTAACAGCAGAAAGGTGTGAGTGGTAGAGAATGGGAGTGAGAGACTTTTGTTCAAGTGTAATGTGCTTCTTACCATTGAAATCCTCTTTTCAGCAGTGCCCTAATGGTCTGGATAGGACTGCAAGTGTAACTTGCCTGTAGTGGGGCTCAGAATTTTATCTGGTGATTCTCCTCTTGTGTACTTCAGTCTCTTTGGAAGGCTGATGCTAAAATCAATTCTGTGCTTGTGTATTTTATAGCAGGAAGAGATGAAGTGATTTGGGCACTGTTATAATCAGAATGGGTGTTCCAGGCATCTGATTTCAGAATGGAAAGTATGTTCCTAGGTATGGAGAAGCTTGTTTGGAAGTGTCCTTGCTCTGTGGGTTGGGACAGGGTTGGGACAAAAGCTGCACTGGAACTCTTGGACTCCTAAAAATGAGAATTGAATCTGCCCAGCTTACAGCCTGCTCAAGTTGAGGGTGCTGTATGTGAGCGGGGGCTCTGGTGCCTCATGGAAAACAAGTGCTTGGCTCAATCAATTATTGAATATTTGCCTTCTAAAATTATTTGAAAATCGGTGAACTGCTTTCATGCAGTATCTTCTAAAAGATTTGTCCTAGAAACTTCAAGTTTTTTTGTTTGTTATGCAAATACTGTACTAAAGTGGCCTCTACCCCCTCAGGAGGTTGCTGTGTTGATGTAAAGACCCTGCCTGTTGCAGTGAAATGTGTCTCCCTTGAGCACTTAATTTGAACTTTTTCTGAAATGTCTTTCTCTAACCTGCTGTTCGTTCTTTTTCACTTTGATGTTCTTATTGTGATTCTTGTATGGAGTAGTTGTTTCGTATCTTCAGTTTTCATTACTAATCCAGCTTTTGGGAAGTTCTGTGCTTTCAAGGGGAGGACACACAGTGTCTTTTAAAGTTAACTCTGGAGGTGCTACAGCCCTCTGCCTGGAGAGGGTGTTATTTTTGTGCATGAAAAATTTTAGCTGAGAACAGGGTAGCCTGGAACTGTAAATCTAAAAACTTGCTTGTAATTCTTGATGGAAATACCGAGCAGGTATAACAGACTCATCCCAAAGCTTGGGTGAGTGAAAGTGTTGATGCGAATGACAAACTGGATTGGAATATTAGTAAAAGGTTCCAACAGTTCAAAAATTAGCTCAAGTACACAGAGGAATGGCAATAACTTGGCTTGGGTGGGTTTTGAAATGGCAATCAAGATACTGCTGAAATCCCTTACAGATAAGAAACCTATTAAAAATACACGATACAATGTCTGGGGGGTCAGGTGATAGTGGCTTTACAATGATCTGGGGTGAAATTCATGTTGCTAAGTTTCTGGGTAACATTCCCTTGCTTGGCACTGTTAGGCTGTGTTGCACTTGGAGTGAGTTTTTAGCATGAGGAGTTGGTGCAGAGCAGCTGCTGGTTCTGAGACTGCTGTTGCTGTGCCTGTGTAGACAAGCTCATGAATTTAAGCAATGAGGGAAGTCTTGAAAGGTGTGTAAGTCATATGTTACTACAGATTCTAAAAGCCCTAGAAGTGCATGCTCACAATGCATGGCTGTTCTGCTGTTTCCCTGTAGTCTTTGTGGTTGGTACCAGGTTTTATGGTGGCTTTTTCTGGAATGTGTGCTTTTCCACAAACTCTTGCATCAGAGAAAATAACTAGAGTTTGAGAATGCAGGGAGCTCCTCATAAGCTGCAATCTCCATTCAGTATTGCAGAAGTCTGTTTCCAAGAAACCCTGGGAACTGCCTGTTCCTGTGAGCACTTCCAGAGGGACACCTTTTGAGGGTTGTGACTTCTGCCCTGCTTTAAGTGCCTGAAATAGGGCACCTGGATGCTCCTTCCAAGAAAAGATGTTCGTGTTTGTTTCACATTGGAACACACATTCAGTGTAGGTTGTTGCCTGTTACGGTCACAGAGTCCTGTGAAGGTGCTGTTATCTCAGCACCCTCTTCCAGGATAGGATGGAAGGAACACTGGGAGCACCACAAGCAAGGAATAAAGTTGATTTCCGTTGTTTGACTTGGGACAGCAGTGGACAGTCATGAACAAATAGTGTGTTCTCCCTCTGTTTTCTTGGATTTGCTATCTGAGCATACCTCGGCTCAAAGCTGACTCTGTTCCCCCCTCAGGACTTACTGGAATGTATCCACAATCTCCAGATCAGAGCAGAGAGTGCAGATTCCTGTGTGGCTCAAGGGGGGATGCAGGACTACCCCTTCAGGCAGTAAATCAGTTAAAGCTGATAAAGTATCTGGTGCTCCTGGAGCCTCCTTTTGCAGGCTTTGCATGCTAATGGCGTTTAAAATGCTGAAAGCCCTATTTTAAACCAGTGGTTGGAATCTCATTGTCTGAAGCTATGAAATTCAGTATTGTCAGAAGTATCTTTGTGTTTGGCTCCTCTGAATAAGTGAAATAACTGTTTGGAGAGCACATTCTTTGCAAAGTTGTGGGCAAGCTATTAAAAACTTAACTGCAAAATACCACGGATTGGTAAAGGGTTTGCAAAAAAGGCTCCAATTTCGGGTGGTTTGGGTTTTTTTTAAGCATGTGAATCAAGTTCGTGGTAGGAAATGAGGTGATACCAGTACCTTGCTGGCAGCATCCTTGCTTAGTCTAGATCTGTAGTTTTAGTTTTCAGCTTTTTTTTTTTCCCTTAAAGGTCCATGATAACTTTCAAAATTATCTTAGTAACATATGCTGCTCTTCTGTGGTAATAAATGGCTTCTGAATGAATGGTGTTTTTTTGTTTTGTCTGGGTTTTTTTTTTTCTTGTATTAAACAAGTTTAATGGTTCTTCTTTACATTTATCAAGATGTATTTCCACTTCACTTGCAGGAGTAAGTGTTGTGTCTGGGGAGGTTGTGCTGCAGCAGTTCAGTGGCTTTCCTCCTGTGACTGGTTGAAATAATGTCCTGATCTTCATTTTCCATGACATTTACTTTGTTCTGCAGGCCCTTTTAAATACAAGTTCCCGTGGCTGAACTGTTGGGAGAGAAAGATTGATTCCATTAAGTTACTGGGGACAGAGGGAGGATTCCCTGCCTTTGCTGTTTTTCCTGTGTTGCCAGTGGCTGCAGGGCAGTTCCTGCTGATTGCAGAGTTTGGTTGTGGATCTGCTGAGCTCCTCATTCCTGCAGAGCCTTTTTGCTCTTTGACAATTGGCTGGTGAAAGCTGTCACAGACCTGTAGGACTTGTTCAAAGCAAAAGGTATTTTGCTGCCTTCCTTGTCCTCTCACAGCTTTTATCATTTTAACCTCATTAATCTAAAGTCAGTCACTCTGTAATGAAGAAGGTGGTCTTCAACAAACAGGTGCCTCTTCCCCACTCACAGGCCTGCTCTGCTGGCTCTCTACCCCTGTCCCAAAACCCTCCTCTTGCACAGGCCTTCCTGAACTGATCTGTGAATATTTTGAGTAGGGAGTTGTCACATGGCAGGGACAGTGACATCTTCATTCTCCCTCTCAGCTGTTGGGCACTGGCACATCTGCACCTGTTGGTAACACAACCCTCTGGGATGTGTCAATGGTTACCCTGGAGGGGACTGGTCCTGTGCGTGCAGGGAGGGCTTGGAATCGCTACAGTGGTGATAAATTCCTTCTGTTTTCCCTTTGCTTCAAATTCCTCTGCCTTGCAGGTGTCAAATATAAACTGTTCTGAACGGCTTCACTCTCTAGTGTCCAGAAATAGGTCTTGTCTGGGGAGAATTTGTGGAATTAATAATTTAGAGGACAGATGTGTTTGAACTGAAGCTGTGTATCAGTGTTGTATGAAGTCTTTGGAAAGGAAAGCCTAAGCTGTTTCTCTCTGGGAAGATCAAATTGTGTAAAAACTCCTCTTACCTCAATATTTTGGTTTTTTTTTTTAGCTGTAAGTTGTATGGTTACTTTCTCTTAGCAGTTGTTTGTTTTCTACTTGGTTTTTATGCCTGTCAGAACAGTTATCTATAGCTTTACTATTTCTGATAGTTTTCTGCAGTCTCCTTCACAATTACTGAAAGAGCTTCAGCCAAATCAGAAGTGGATGGTCTTTCACATGAAACCTACACTGCAATTTCAAAACCACCTGCGCTTCTGAATTTCAGTGTGTTCCTTTTCAAAAGCAGAACAGCCATCACATGGCTGATTTGTATAGCAACGAGTGTAGTGAACCATTCAGATAGGGGTGAGCAGTGTTTCTGCTCCAGTGGGCAACCACAGTATGAGCCTGCCCTGAGAAAAGTAAAGATTCCCCACCCACCCCTGCTGCTTTGTCTGAGCTTGTAGTGTTTGCCTTTGGATTTGTGCACATTGAGCTGGAAAGTTCGTGGTGTATTGGAGAAAATAGCTTTTAAACTGCATTAATGATAGGACAAAGAGTCATGCTTAAGTTGCTTTGTTCTTGATGAGATTTAATAGCAGGTGGTGTTTTGAGTCATGCTTACAAAAATGGAACTATTGATAACTCCTGTATCCAGATAAGTCACTAACTGTGGGTTATGTGTGTGGAACAATCTCCTCATCAGAAGATCTACCTTGTACCTGAGATGGTATCTCTAGGACTGATCTCCAGCACTGTCTGGGCATTAGGTCTGCTTGGTTCTGAGTCAGCATTAAAATGCTGCTCCTGGGTCACAAGAAAGGGAAAGATGGATTAGCAGATGCAGAAGCTGCTGTACTTCCACTGGACGTACACTGCAAGTTCATTAAACTCAAGGGGAATTCTGCTCTCTATAAATTAACTCTTAGGTTCTCATGTTTGTTGATTTTTTTTTTTAATGGTTAACAGAGGTGCTGTGCCATTTGGCAATTTATCTTTATTATGGGCTCTATCCTTTCAGGTAAAGAAGCCTGTTGAATTAATTGCAAAATGTTAAAAGTCAGAAGAAAAAAAATCCTGCTGGGGGTCTTGATAAGGTTGTTAATGTGACTTCTCCCAGACTGACTGGTCTGGCATGGGCTGGCATTCTGTGGGTTTGTGTTCTCAGTGCTCTGTCAAGAGTTTGCAGACAGTAGTGCAGTGATACATCCTGCAGGCTGCATGCCCTGCTGCAGTAGGGGTCAGGCTTTCCTGTGGGTGCATGCACACACACACAGAATGAGTTCTCAGTCCCCTCCCTAGCTTGCAGGGCTTTTGGGAGACTTGAGGCATCATGTTGGAGTTGGGGAGTAGACCAATAAGAATTTGGGAAAATAAGCAAATAAGGCATTGGACACAGATTATATCAGAGTAGCTTAAGTCTGAGCTGCCAAACTGCATTCTTCTAAAAGCTGTGTTTGTGACCTGATAAAGCCTGATTTCTTGCATGAAATCTCAGTATATTAAGGCAAGAAATATATGCCTTCTGTGCTTTTTGTACTAAAGCAGTTATTAATGCATTTGTGAGGAGAGACCTTGTGTTTTAAAATGCTGATTCACAGCCATTGAGATCTGTCCTTTTCTGCACCCAAGGAGTTCCTGTTGTTCTATACAGCTCACCCCAGATGCCCCCCAGAGTGAAAGCAAAAGAGGAGACAAATGTGTGTGTGCCTGTGTAATGAAAGGGTTGGATGAGCTACAGGATGCTCTATAATTTTTTATGTTTCTGGTGTATTTTTATGAAGAACCAAGGAGTCCTTATATCTGTAAGGAGAGACCAGAAGTACTGGAATCAAGAGCATGAGAATTTCACCATGAAATGGTTGAAACTCCTTTTCAGAAATAGAAATGACTCAAAGTATTTGCATAACTAATTTTTCCAAGTGAGAGCTAGGTAGTAAGGCCACAGAAGTCTGGTAACCTTTCATTCATGCTGTGAAATGGGCATCTTGTGCATAGGGAGAGAAGTTTGATGAAAAACTCAATACAAACGAGTAACTACACGATGGGATGGGAATTTAAGTTGTGTGAGAAGCCTATACCTAATTCTCAACTGAGATATGAGACTTTGTACCTGCTACAATATGTGGTTATTACTGTTTTCATACCTTATATTCAGTTCTTTATTTTCCAGTACCTGCAGCTGCTTCTGCCTGACTTGAAGGCTTTCATTTAGTATACAGGAAAGGTGCTACCTCAGAGATAAGGGAGATTACTGAGGTGCTTTGGGGCTGAGACAGAGGTGGAGCACCTTATTTGCTCATCTCCATAACAGTATGTCAGATGCCACAAGTTCTTTGTCCACTGTCTCTTCTGATGGTGACAGCCCTGCATGTGAGTGTCTGATGCCTGCTGGCAGTCCCTGCATATATATATATATATATATATATGTATGTCTGTGTATGTATATGTATATGCATGAAACCTAAAAAAAATTAGTACTTGTCTGTGGTCTGTTGTTGCATGGGTTTCTTCCTGGTGGAGTCTACACTGCACAGACTTCCCAATAAAGTTGATACTCAAGTTTTTAAGAAAGCTGGTAATTCAAATTCCAAGCAGTAGTGATCTCAGTTGTGTAAGTGAATCGTGACCTACTAATGATCTTACTGTGATGATTAATGTTAAGGCTGTTTTATTTCTCAAAACGATTTTGAGAAGGTTGCTACATCCAGATTTTCCTATGCTACAGACCTCTCTCTCCTTTGAGATGAAGGTGGCTCTTCTTTTTTCAGGGTGCAGGGTGATGTTTGTGTGGGTTTACAGGAGGTCGTTCTGATCACCTGATTGTTATGTAAACAGTATTTCCTGAATGGAAAATATTCATGTTTAAAGTGGTGAATAACTGGTGTTCCAGTATTGTTGAAGACTCCCTAAAAGCTCAGTTTGCTTAATGTTCTGCTGGACTTAGTTGAAATCAGCATGAAAACCTTTGTGTCTCCAAGCCTGATGGTTCACTGTGCAGGTGCTCCCTAGGATGTGAAGGGACCATGCATGATAAGAAAGAAAAGATGCTGTTCTGGTACAAGTGTTTGTATATGTGATGGCTGCTTGTCTGCAGATATAAATCCATTTCTACTGACAACCAAAGCTGTTGAGAAAAAAAGTACAAAACAAATCTCATGGGGGGTTTTACATGGGGCTTTTTAAAAATGTACTTATTTTCTCATATTTTCTTAAGTGTGCTTGATGATGTTGGCTATACAAAATCTTTTCAGGTAGGCACTGTACAGGGGAATAAGGAGATTTAGCTTTTTAGTCTGTGACTTAAGTTTTTACTTAGTAATAATTATTGCTAAAAATATCCCATTGCTGTGTGACAAAGGATGTAGTTGATTCAAATTGTTCCTAACTTGAAATAACTCATTTGTGTCAGCTTTCACTTTGTGATGTGGTGACACTCCAGTATCTGGTTTGGTGATACTTTTTTTTTTTTTTTTTTTGGAAGCAGTACTTTTGTAGTGTTTTCCTTTGCTCACTTTTGAAGTGAATCCTCAAATATACTTCATGAATGAGTATCCATGAACTGGACATATGTGTTTTTTAGATGCCTCATGGGAACAGCTAAAGAACATTGAGGGAGACAATGCTGAGGGAATGCTGAAATTTCATTTTAAATAAAGATTTTTTCACTTTTTTTTTTTAATAGGCTTCCTGTTTGGAATGTCTTTTGTAAAGACAGTCTTTCATCGGCAGTGCAATACGCTTCAGGGGATGCCTGTGCCCTGGCCAGTGAGGATGAAAATGTCCAGGAAAAGGTATGCTGCATACATCATGTTAATTACTCAGTCTGACTAGATATTGAATTTTAAAATAAGATTCTTCATAGGTCGTCTTGCCCAGAATGTTTAATGTACTCAGTTGTTCTGTGAATTCCCAAGTTTTTGTTTGCTTTTAGTTTATTTGTTGCAGTTATGCAACAATTCAGGTGGATAGTTTGGGGCAAGAGAAGGAATAAATAGTAAAGCTACCCATGGCTTGTTTGGGGTTTTTTTGTGTTTTGTTTTGGTTTTTTGTTGGTTTGTTTGTTTGTTTTGTTTGGTATTTGTTTGGGTTTTTTGGTTTGGTTTTTGTTTGGGTTTTTTGGGGGGATTGTTTTTTTGTGTGTTTTTTGTTTTGGTGGTTTTTGCCTTTTTTTTTTTTTTTCTATTTGGGGGCCAGATGTTAGAAGTTGGCATCAGGGAAAGTGTGTGGCTCTGTAGAGCCCACAATAGGAGGTGATGTGCTGGGTAAACTTAGGCCACATAATGCCAGTTCCATCTGTATCCTGTTAAAAACAGTGCACAGATGATTGCTATTCTAAATAGAAGATTTAAGCTTAATTTGTTTAAGTCAGTATTTATCACTTTGTATTCCTTCTGTTCAATAAAAATGAACAAGGCTAAAATTTGTTTATGAAAGGTATAATAAATAAGATGTGGCCCTTTCATTTTTACATGACTCAGCACTTTAGGTTAATTGAGTGTAATTGTCCCACCCTGATTAACTCACCACAAGTTTCTGCTATTGCACTGCGTAGTGAATTCCTGAGCTGTTGAGTCAGAAAGTCATGGTAATTTCATTTATTTATTTATTTTCCCAGGTAAAGAATCAGTCCTATTCTAAATGTGGGTAATATTGATATATTGGTTTTCCTATTTCTTCCAGAGATCTATAGTAGTGTTAATCATGCTCCTCATTCCAAAAAAGCTTTTCTGTGCCACAGCAAACTTGGAAAATGTATATTGAGCATTCTAGCTGACTAAAGTGGAGAGCTGCCAGACCATGAAAATCCCTTTAAATATTGTAGGTTTCTTAAGCATTTCAACAACTAGGGTAGCTCTATTTTTTTGCCAGCTTGTGCAGCCAAATAGCACTCAGTCCTATTCTTCTGGCTGCCTGAAAAAAAAACTTCTGCTTGAATTTAATGTCTGATGCAATAATACTGGAAAGATTAAGTAAGCTTTTGAGACTGGGAAGCCACTGGTGTATGATTTCCTACCCTGCAACATTCTTCCTTTCATTCTATTAATGTGGCTGCATTGTCAAGCAGATTTCTGAGCTTAAACCCAAAGATGTGAAAACTAATGTTAGACTGTTGTTTTTCCTCACTAAAGAAAATCTCTTGGGTGTATGAGAAATCTTAAGCAAGTGTCTATTGCTCCTAATTAGGCTGCTGGAGCTGTCCTGCTCAAAAAGAGCAGTTCTGCAGCCCTTGATCAGTTTGCCTTAGATCAGTTGTCTCTTCCAGCCATTGATGCTATTCCATCTTGGGGTCTGGGATGTGAGCTAATAAGATTTGGGGGAAAATGTTGCTTAGTTGTCTCTAAGGTTTGTCAGCTCAGATTTGTAGTTCCTGCTCTTCAGTGGATGCCTTAATTCTCTCAAATTAATATCATGTAGTGCTGTATAGCACAGCAGCCCATTTTGGATCTGAACACTGCAACTTGCAGTATTTGGCCACAGGGTTTTAGATAGCCCTTATAAAACAAGGTGGGTGTAAATTTCCACCACATTTCTTGCTGTATTTTAAAGTATTGCTCAAAACCAACTGGTCTATTTTGTTGTCACAGCTTTTAAAAGTTTGAAGGGCAAGTGTGAATTCTTGCTGGATTTAGTCTGGTGGGTTTAAAACTTTTTTCCCCTCAAGTGTTGCTATTTTTTATTTTGTGAATTCACAGCACTTGATGACGAATTTTTAGGTGTAGAAGAGAAGGTTGCTTTAAGAGGTTCTGGCAGAGTTGTGTAGTTGCTGTAGTTCTGCTGATAAGACTGTTACAACTGAGATGTGCCACGTGGTATTTTCTAGTGGTTGTCTGATGCAAGTCCTCGTAGAATTTTTTTTTTTTCTCCTCTTTTGGGCAGCAAGGAGATAGGGGAGGATTGTCAACATGGGAAGTCATAGCAGAATGATGAACTTTCCTTAGCAAAAAAACTATTTTTAAGATTTAAGACAATGCTAAGATGGTCTTTTCAGGGAGGGTTTAACTGAATTGTTTTAACTTGCTGTAGTCTTTGTGCAGGTGAGATTTTAAACATAAGTGGGCAGTGGTTCTGAAGATTAATGTAGCTTAATTTCTTGATGTTTGGATGGTGGAAAAAGTGCTGTTGTTCAGCGTGTGCCAGAGGTAGCTCCTCTGGCTGAGCATGGAAAGCCTGTGTGACTGCAGACTTACTCTTGTTTTACCTTTAATGTCCGAGGGGGAAGAGGTTGGTCCCAGACTGGAGCCTGAGCATGCAGACTCAAGTACCAGGAGTTACTCTATGGAAGAGCTGCTCAACGACTTGACAAAATCTGACCAGGCAAGGCTTTCATTTCATTCACTGTCTTCATACAGTCTTCAAATGCTTCTCAGATTTCAGTCTTTCATTTTGGTTATCTAAAGTTCATAGTAGCCATCTCTCACATTGCACCTGTACACAGGGTTGCTGTCAGACTCATGTTTCCAGTAAAAGAGAAAATGTGTGAGCTAACAGACCTTGCATTTCCCATGTGCATAAATAATGAGTAATTTAGTATCTGTAGGTAGTGACTAAGAACTTTCCATGATAAATTAAAATTGGATGTTGTAGGTATGGATGTCTATTTATAAATAAAACATAAAAAGTCTTTTCTCTAAGGTCTTTTTATATAGATCAGACTTGGTGATATAGCAGTCCATTTTAGCTTTGATCCTTCATGACTTCTATCAGTTTCATTTCCTTTGTTAGAATGGGAAAAGGGTTGTATTTCAGCTCTGTGCCATTGATACTGTTAAGTCAGTGCTTGGTGTTAAATGTTACAAAGCCCACTCTTAAAGATGATTTATTTGATGGCATATTTTTGTTTTGTAGCTTACAAGACATCATACATAGGACATACTCAGAATATTTATTTCATGGTTTGGGTGTTTAATTCTGTTAAATCTTCCAGACCTCTTCATGTTTAGTTAGATGACTTGGAGTAATCTAGCTATTGACAAGAGACTTTTGCACAATAGTATTTCCTTTTGCTGCAGGAGTTAATCTGATGTATTTCAGTGGTTGTATGCTCTTTCAGATTTACAAAGCCTTATTTTGAGTGTGCTTATGAAAACTGAAGACCTAGAATAAATAAAACTCAAGACTACTGAACACTCAAAAGTGAAAATTGGTGTATATCTTTGTACACTTACAGCATTGAATAGGCTTTAAATAATTTTGGACCTCCATTGGAGTGATGAAATTGAAAGCCTTCTCCAAAATTTAGTTGAGGATGAAAATAGTAAATTTATTGTAATGGACCATGCAAATAGAACTGTTTCTTTTGGTTACTGCAATATTCAAGCTGGTTTTCTCGTGGCAGTCTCTATGGGGATGCATCATTGAGGAAGCTATTGCACAGGCCTACTCCAATTAATATTTTTATGTGCTTATTGCAGACTACAGAAGAATATTGCAACTATCCCAAAATAGCACAGAATGCCGCCTAGGTCTAGTTAATTTCTGACAGAAATCTGAACTACTGAACTGTTAGAACTCCATTCTAGCTGTTATTGTATGAATGCTGTTCTTACTCAGGTGTTGAAAAATGTATGTTCAACTGGAATGTTTTTACAGACAACAGAAATAAGTGAAACGAGCCAGCCTGAAGTTGCGAGTCCTCCTTCAGTAGATGTAAATGAAGCTTCCTCCAGCATAGTTCCAAGCACTGAAAACACTTCCAGTTCACCTACCTCAGAGATAGCTCCAGTCTCACAGCCTGAGTAAGCTCTTTCAATTTTGTTCTTTTGGTCTTTGAGTGAATATTACTTCCTCTGCTTCTGTTAAAATGTTTAGTAGGGATAAGATGGGACTACTCCACACAATAGTGTTGCTGGTTTATGGTGTCAGTGCTAATGGAGTGTGCCACCATTTACTCAGTGTGTGGATAAACAGTTGTGTACTTGCATGAAGTGGGACACTATTGCCATGATCAGTTTCTAAGCTGCTGCTTTGAAGAAAAGCCAACATGCTTAGATAATCTATACTATAAAAGCCCTCAGGGCTTTACCATTAGGATTTCTGCCCTTCACAAGTGTGCTTTCACATCTGTGTCAACAAGCATTGAGGCTGCTTCAGCAATGGCCTCTGCTTTCAGTTAAGGAAGAACTCTGCACAGTTTTATCTCGGGACTTAAAAATAGAGTGTCAAGATCTGATAGTAAATGACTTTTGACAAAATAGCAAATTGTCCTACAAATGCAGTCAAGGCAGTTTAGTTCCAGTACTTAGTGGTGTGTTGCAGAGCTGCCTCTGCTGCAGGCAGCTTTCTAGAGTCTGTGTGCTTCATTTTGTTTCCCTTCTCTTGTGGGATGCTGTGCTATCAAATGAGAAGTGTAGGATGGAAATTCACGTGTGCATGCTTCCGAGGATTTTCACCAAGTTCTCTTGGGCCTTTTGATTTGTGCTAAAGCAAGTTATGTTATTCTGACTGCTGATAAAGATGAAGTATTTTGTTAGATAAAAATTCAGCATATTGAAATAGAAGTACACTTGTCTTTGGTATTTTGACGTTTTTTAAGAGTTCAGTTTTAATGCTTTTCCAAATTTAGTCTCTTTACCATAGAAAAGGTATGGAAATTTTGTTTGGCTGATCTTGCCTAGTCTGCCAGGGCTAACACTTAAACATTTTGGTACTCCATCAGTGTCTTTAATTGGAAGTGTTCCAAAATTTGCAGTTTTTATAAAGCTAAACTGGAATGTAGCTCCAGTAGTTCTTTTTATAGCTTTTGTTGACTAGTCCAGTGATTTGTTTGTGTAATGTGTTGGAAGCTCTACTGTTGTCAGGTCTTAGAAGGAGACAGGATGTTATTTTCTTTGAAACATTCAGCTTGGTGTCTGGTAATTGTTGGAAATTGTCTGGCTGTCACAGCTGGGGAATACTGGAGTGGTGAACTCCGAAGACTTGAACTATGAAATTAATGAAAATAGAAACTTGTTTTGGAGCACCTGATGGATGAGTTCATGCTGGGCAGTGGTGTTGTGACACCAGTGCCATTTACAGGAAGAAAGGGCAGCACTGGTGTAGTAGAGAAGCTTGTTTATTCATTATTTCAAACTGCAGTTCAGCTTTCAGTAGTCATAGGTGGTCTCTTGCTGTACAGATTAATGTCCAAACCAGCTGTGGTCCAGCTCCATATTTAAACAAGGTCTTTAAAAAGACACAGTTGCATTTGTTATCTTCAGACATTTGTTATCTTTTTCCTGGTCTAGATGCTGATTCCTGACAGGGTAACAAAGTCCAGCCCTCTCAGGTGTTACTGGTCTAATATTTTAGCAGAACCTCTTAGTCGAAATATTTTGAAAGTAATTTTATTCCAAACAATTATTACTTTGTAGTGAATCTTTTTTTAGAACTAACTTTTCTACCTAAGTCTAATCAGAGGAAAAACTATTAAAAAATAACTTGAGCTCTTTCTGTCTGGAAGTAAAGAACTGGCTGTGCAAAGTGAGCTTAATATAATGCATTTTAAAAATTAAGACTACTGACAAATCCAGGTACCCAAAAGAGAGGGAACACTACAGCTTTTAGACTCACCTTCTGCCAAAATTAGTTACTTGAGGCCAGTCAGGTACACCCTGAGAGCAAGGAATTTTTAAGTTCATTCTTCTCCCATATTTTATTCAGTTGATAATTATTCATGCTGTCACCCGCCCACTGAGATGGAGAATATGTGGAGCTTTTCAGCTTTTAAGTGTAGTGGTCAGCCTTATTTAGTCAGTAAATTGCATGCAGAGCCAAACACTACATCTCAGATGGGGGCATTTTGGGGCACTCAGGGAAAACACTCCCCGTTTATAGCTAATAAATTCTTACTTTCATGATGTTGGTTAGATTTTGCTACATAGCACAAAACTCTGAATACCTGTGAGTTTTTTGTTTTATACCAGAGGAAATTTATCATATGAAAGGTACTAAAATTGTCTCCCTGGGTTGGTTGCAGCTGCTTCTGTTGATAATTGTAGCATTCACAGAACCAAATAGATCCCCTTTTAAGTTGCTGACGTGCTGTTTGTGTTTTGGCAGCTCTGTCATGATATTGGATTAACCTAGTTTGCTGCTTACATTAGAGAAAGCTTATGTTGAGATTTAGAAGGCAGAGTAAAGCTTTTACTGAGATCTGGCAGTAGCCTGGGTCAGCATGAAAGTCATCCCTGTGCTAGAGAAGAGAGGGCAGTCAGAAGTTATCAACTGAAAGTTACTCTTTGCCCATCTTCTCCCCACCCATTCCATCATTCCTGAAGAGCATGTGGGAGGCTTTCTTTTTGGTTTGTGCCTCAGGATTTGTCTGATGAGGTGTGCTCAGCCTTTCTGGGAGAGAGGACATAAAGCAGTGGGCAGATGAGCTGGTTTGGACTGTTGGTACTGCTTGGATAATGGTCTGCTGGATTACCTGATTTTCATAACACTAGCAAAAAAGAAGAAATAAAGTAGTAGAAAGGAAGTCTGTCTGGCTCTGCTTTTCTCCCCCCCTTTCTTCCCTAGTTTTAGCCAAGTTCTGTTCTGACTGCTGCCTCCTGACTTGGGAACATGAGGAGCTTTTAGTCAGGGAGCTCAGTCTTGTGTTTGTTTCCTTTGTTGAAAGGGAAAAGAAAATTGCTGGCAGCCAGGTAACTATGAACCTGTTGTTTGTAGTGGTGATAGAAAGAATTATCCATTGCAGTATTTGGTAAGATGTGAGATGAGAAGCCTGTTTTGAGTTCCCTTCTGGGATAAATAGGCTGGAAAAGGAAATTCTGTTCTTTCATGGGTATGGCTGAGAACGCAATTCCACAAGGACAGCATACTTCATTCTTCTTTTCTTAATTATTTCTGTGAGACTGTTGCTTTATTAAAACTTTCAGGTATCTTTGTGGTTGATTATCAGGGTTACTTATATTATCAGAAGGCTAAAAAAGCATGTTGTTTGTTTCCCTTCAGTGCAATAGAGAATTCCCGTGCTGATACCCCTGTAGTCAGCTCTAGTGAAGCTGAGCAGTCAGAACCTGACTGTGATATTGGTGGGACACTTGAGGCTGACCCTCAGAGTGAGCCTTCCTCTTTTGTCAGTCCACCAGAGAGGTGAGTATCCAAGCAGGCTGTGTGTGACTCTGAATACTTTAAAGGTAGTTGTTCTTTTCTGTGCTGGCTTTGCAACAAACATTTGCATGTGCTTGCTTATCTACATATTTGTGTGTGTGTTTAATATTGCATGTGGCTGATTATTTTATAGATCCTAATACTCTCTAAACGTTCAGCCTTGCAGGCCAACATATAGAGAACATTTCATCTTCACATGGCAAGGGAAAGAAGACAAAATCTGAGTTTGAGTCAAAAGTTTCAGCAGCTGAAAAGGGGGCAGATGAGCAAAAATCTGCTCTGAATGCTTCGGAGAACTTAAAAAGGGAGGTAAGCAGTGCTGATATCCCCTCAGTACACACAGGAGCCTAAAGCCCTCCTCTAGTTATCACTATTGATAAAGATATGTAGTGTGTTTTTATTCTGTCCCAGAAATATTACTTGGCCCTTGTTGAAGTGGGATATGTAGCTAGTGAGGCCTTCTGTGCTTAACTCTGACTTTTTTCATCCTCCTATTGTGAGGTACTTCCTAAAGCTTGTATTTTTTTAATAAGACTGTTTTGTAAATAAGAATGACCAAGGCCATGGCAATACCACTTTTTTGCTATTTTAGGATCATGTTTAAACTGTCATTGGGCAACTTACCTTTAAAATATTGTCCACAAAATAACCTCTACGCTTGAAATGTCTACCAAAAAATTTTCACTCATCTGGTGGTGTCCTGAAAATGTGTTTGTACAAAGGAGAAGTGAAGACTTGAAATGGAATAACATACAGTTTAGTGGACAGGGTTTTTGGTTTGTCAAGCAAAAAGGCAAGCTCAAAACATTATTTCTGAGATACTTAAGAATTATTTCTTCAATGTTTAATCATTCTACTGTTTTTGAAGTGTTCAGAAATTCCAGGGAACCTCTGGAATTCTGTTATGACAAGCATTCATGTTTAAAGATTTTTGCTAGAGGGAAACCTTTCTTCATTAGGAAGAGGAAAAGCAAAAACTGGGAAGAAAGTGCAGGTGTTGGAGACAGAAGGCATACATTTTATTTAAAATGTATTAGCTTATCCACAAAAATTGCCAGTATTTCAGTGAAATAATCTGTAATTCTGAGAGAAAATCATCACATGTTTTTTCTGGCTTATAATCTTGCTTACGTTGGCTCTGAAGTTGTTAACATGGGTGCAAGTGATGTGTCTGCCCTTGACTTGATCAGAGCATGCTTTGTTTTTTGAAGTTCATCTTTGTTTTCATTATTGGTCCTGAAAAATATTCACAATCGGTGGTTCTTTCTTTTGCAGAAAGATTTTAAGAAGACGGGAGAAATTGACCCTACATCAGTAATAACTCCAAAGGACCCTGGAGACATTCCAACATTTGATGAATGGAAGAAGAAAGTCATGGAAGTGGAGAAGGAAAAGAGTAAGTTCAGGATTCATTAGTTTGGGCTAAATACAGACCACTGTCATCTTGTACTAGAGCTGAATAGCGAGACTGTCTCAATTTGGAATGCAGCCTGGAACTTCATTTTTCTGCTAGAACTACATAATTAATAGCCTTCATTATATAAAAGCAGTGAGCAGAAGTTCCCTGACACTGCAAATAATGTTTGTTTGTGTGGTTTGTTATAGTAGCAATATTTTCTTGTTCCTAGGTCAGTCAATGCACCCTTCTGCTGTTGGTGGGCAGCATTCCACTAAAAAGGTCCAGAAAAACAGGAATAACTATGCCTCTGTGGAGTGTGGTGCCAAAATTTTGGCAGCAAATCCAGAGGCAAAGGTAAGCATTTATTAATTATTAGTGTGCATTATTTTAGTGTACTGTTATGCAACAAGTAGCACAAAGTACACTTAAAACTGAACACTAATTTGTGCAGTTGTTATTCAATGTTTGGATTATTGGGATTTTGATTTATAAAAATAGAACAGTGATCTGTGCCTTTTTAAAGAGGAATTGCTGTAGAGAACTTGATGCCTTTTTAAGTGAATTCAGAAAATGGGAGCAGAGTCTACTTCCTACAGAAATTGAACAACTGAGCAAAGTTGTATTAAAGAGCTCACCATAGTCAATAATCCATAATTGCCCTTAAGTAGTATGGCATACTGTGTGTTGGATATTATCTTGCTTATAGTGTTGTGAAACTTGATATTAGTCTACAAACCTGATTTCAAACTTAGTGTTGGAAAGAGGGGGAAAATCCTTGATGCTGTTGGTATCTACCATGAAATTTAAAATACTAATTTTTTTCTTTATACAGAGCACTTCAGCTATTCTAATGGAAAACATGGACCTTTATATGCTTAATCCTTGCAGTACTAAAATCTGGTAGGTTCCTGAGGTTCACTTTTGTGGCAGGAGTGATTACAGTTTTCCATTGCTGTGGGACTGAATGTGTGCTGTGGGACTGACTTGACCTTGGTGTGTTGCTGCTTGGAATGAGTGTGTGAGGAACTTGGACAGAATTAGCACAAGATGGTTTGTCTGCCACAGAAATGTAGCTCTGGTATTGAGAAGTAATATTTAAGGTGATATTTTTATTTACCTTAATATGTGTAAGTTTTGCATAATTATCATGGCAGATAAGGCACTTGAACATTCAGATAAAGACTTTTGGTTTCTTTCCCTGACTATCAAATAATTGTAGGACAAGTGAATAGAATTTACCAAATATGAATTGGTATTTCAGATGTGATTTAAATTATGTTAGCTGTCCTTAGTTTTTACTTCTGTGATTTGATGCCTTTGAGTACAAGGTGGATGAAGCTCTTGCAGCTGCAGGTGCTACCTAGAGTTGCTAAAGTAGATGTTCAGGAAAATATCAGTGATTCTCATGGTGCAGCATTTTTGTAGTGTTGTCCTTATACCCAGTGAAGGATGTGGTAATGAGGTAAAGGGCTGAAGATTATAACTGCAGAAGGAAAAGTCTTTTCTTCAAAAAATATTTTCTTTTTGTCTTTAAGGTTTGTTGTTGAGCTCTGTGAACCAGTCCAAGTAAAGCAGTTTGACATTGCAAATCATGAATTATTCTCTTCCACTCCTAAAGACTTTCTGGTGTCAATTAGTGACAGGTATGTTATCTAAGCTCATCCTTCTGAATGAAGAAAAATGAGAATAATTATTAGATGCAAAGCTTTATTAAGCAGGATCTGTGTGTGATTGTTATTATGCAAAGTGTAATGTATTATGTAGTCACATGGATTTTCTTCGTGTATATTGTCAGTTGCTGGCAGTTTTTTTCTTTTGCCACCTTAAAAATTTAAAGGAAAAATGTGTTGACAAGTAGCAGTGAAGGAGCCAGAATTTATACAGTAGCTGGGTAGTGGGTGGCAGATTATAAAATTCTGTAATAAAATGCTGCTGAGGTTGAGGGCTGTCCCCTCCCTTGTCGTTCAGACCATTTTCACATGGTTTGAGCTGTCTTCAATGCTGAACTCTGTCCAAAACCCCACAAAGTATTTCAAAAGAAAAAAGAGTAGTACACCATTGAGAAATTGGAAGGGGGTGAGAGTGCTGCAGGTTGGCCAGACAGCTGCTTAGAGGGTGCCTTTATGATGGTTTTAGGCAGTGTTGTGCCCCCACTGCTTTCTGGAGTGAGCAGATAATTCTGGTCTGTGAATGAGCAGACATCCACAGTGCATCAGAAAAACTCCTTTTCTTCTTGGGTGCCCAAAGCATGTAGGGTTAGACTTTCAACCCTTGGTCTGTTGTGCAGTTCTAGCTCTCCTTTGCTCAGTTTTCTACTGCTTACTTAGAATAATACAACCTGTCACGTGTTGTGTTCTTCACTGCTCATCTGGGGTGGCTTTGTTGTAGACTGGCTGAATTTCAATAATTGGATCAAGTCTGGGGCTTTGTGCTTCCAGGGCTTGCACATTGCTCTAAGTGTGTGAGGAGGCCCTGCTGAGGTTTTGTGTTGGGAACATTGCTGCTGTCTTGCAGCTGGAAGGAACAAAATGTATTTCTTCTGGAAAGGCATTAGGGGAAACTTGGGCAAATATCTGTAAACAGTGAATTCCTGCATTTCATTACCTGACTCCATTGTTTCCTTTCTAGGTATCCAACAAACAAATGGATTAAATTAGGTACTTTCCATGCCAGAGATGAGAGAAATGTCCAGAGCTTTCCTCTGGATGAACAGATGTATGCAAAATATGTTAAGGTAACTTAATACTGCAAAAGCATCCATGCTCCTCAGGGAAGGAAGGCTTTGCTAGGTTTCCCCTGTATGACAGCACCCAGAGAAATGTGTTATCAAAGCCTGTGTTACCATTAATTGCCCTTGGTTAATTAGTGGCCCCAGCTGGGGTTGTCTGTGTACTAAATCCTTGTCACAGTCATGAGCACTTTGGTAATTGAGAGGATCTTGGGAAGCACCTTTTGCCTTGGGTCCGAGTACATACTTGGCTGATACCTGAATGAAGAAAAATCTAGACCATGTTATGTTCTGTTTAACTTAACCAACTGTCCCCTGAATGGAAGATCAGAAGACTCTCAACCTAATTTGTTTCTTGGCTGTATCTGCTTTACATATATATACATATATCTGTCTAGATAGATATAGGTATATGTATATATACATACACACACTGCACACTCTCACTCCCTGGAGCACAGACCAGAATATGCATATTTCTTAATATTTTTGCACTGTGTTGTGCTGTACACTTTAGTGGATCTGAAAATGTAAGTGGTTGAGTCTTGGTTCTCATTAATAGACTCAAAGTGCAGTTTTGCAGTTATTCAATCATAGCTCTGACTCAGGCAGAGTATTTATGCTCGCTGCTGCTGGAGCATTGCCATGATACCTCCACCTTCAAAAGTTTGCATTAAGCTGTCTTTACTCAGGGGACTCAAAGGGAATAAAACTCCATAAATAATTAATGTGCTACTTGAACTTTGATAAAAGCTTCTGTGAAAATACGGGGTTGTAGTGAAGGTTTAAATTCAAATAAAATGCAGACCTTTTAGGTCCTGTTCAGTGACGTGTTGTCTTCCAATTATGGTGTTGCCAAAAAAAATTAGTTTGTGCTACTTAATTATGCTTTGTGCTTTTATGAAGAAGTAGCTATGAATGATAATTGTCTAACTTCTCTACCCAGAAATTCTGCATGAGTCACAGAATAGAGATTTCATTTATTTTTAATTCTGTTTTCTGGCTGAATTAATGCCTTAAGGTAGCTGCCATTGTCACTGAAGTTCCAGAATTCCAGTAGATGCTGCAGCACTTAATCCCTTAGTGGATACAGTGCTCTGTCTTGAATAATAAAATGTCCAAAGGTTTGTTCTTGTAATGTTTTCACTTTATAGTGCAAAAAGTAAGCAAAATCTGAGTATGTCTAATCCACAGACGGAGTCCAAAACATTTTCAGAAAGTTAAGTTTTTTGAAGTGGCTTATTAAACTTGTATCAAAAAGAATGGAATTTTTTTGTAACCATGCTTTTATGGGAATATTTGTCTTGGTCTCACTTACAGATTATTCCAGTCTTTCAGAGATAGTGTCTACAGAGTGGTTTAGTAAATGCATTCTACACTTGCAAATTAATTCAGATTAAATAAATACCAGTGTGTAGTCAAGGTTGCACTAGAAATACACAGATGACTGAAGCTTCCAAGTCTGTCATCAGCTGCTCTATTTCTTGCAGTTGTGCTTCTATAAATTGAAGTATTTTATACTAAATTGAAGCAGCAGCAGTACATATAGAGTGCATGCTATGTGGGTGTGTTTTTGCTTTTGAGTCACTTTCTGTAATCTGTGTTCTTTAAGGGGGAAAATACACTTAGTACATTTAACACACTTCGGTATTCTATGTGCAGTCATGCTGCCCTGAAAGATTGAATAACTTAAATTCCTTAATAAAGCACCTGTTGCATGTTACCTTCAATCTGCAAGGTACAAGGGCTAAATGAAATCTTGCTACCCAAGGCAGATGAAGTAGTATGACAACTTAATCCTTCCCAGCTTGTAGGCATTTGTAGTACTGAATTAAACCCAACAGGACTCTGTAGTTGCCTGTGGCATGTGTTCAGCCTTTGTACTGACATCTACTTTTTTTTTTTTCTCTCCTTTCCTTTCTCTCGCTTCAGATGTTCATCAAGTACATAAAGGTTAGCAACCTCTTATCTTGGAGTGATGGATGCATGGGGCTGGGGGTGTTCTCTGCTGCGGCTCAGCTCTCTAATGCATGGCAAGAATAAACCTTTGGTCTTTTCTGCTATGGGCAATCTGCAACTCCCTTGAGTAAACAAAACTTGCAATTTCACGTTTGAATGTATCTGTTAAGTGAACTCTTGACTCTGTGAGACTTTGAAGTTTTATTTTAAGTACCTTTTATTCTTTAGGTGGAGTTGATATCACACTTTGGATCAGAACATTTTTGTCCTTTAAGTCTTATAAGGTAATACTTCGTGTTTTGCTGGGTCTTTCTACCTCCTTGCACTGAGGATTAGTCTGTTTTCATAATAGCTGGGCAACAATTCTAATTTTCAGTTGCAGTTATTTGTAAGTATTGTGAGTTGAAGTAGTTGCCTGACTTGCTTGCTGTGTAATGTCTTTCATGTCTGTTTAAAGAAGCTTTGAATCTTTTTACTTGCCTCTTCAGTATGTCAAGAATAGTTTAGATTTGCAGGGCAAGGAGGAAATGGGAGCCTTGAGCAGCTTTAGAGCAGGACATGAAATTTTCAAGGCTGACCAAACAAAACAGGGAACAAGTGGTGAACTAAAAAGAGCAGGTGTGGTGAGTGCTTTTGGAAAGCTGCTGTGTTGCTTGGCGCCACAGGTGCATGCAGTCAGTAATGCTTGGAATATCTGAGTAGAAACACCTGTGAATTTGTAATTCAGAGAACCATCAGCCTCTGTACTGCTCCTAAAAAAAGATTTTGAACCTGGGAGGTCTCTAGTGTTAGAAGTCAAGCCACGTTTTTAGTTCACAAGACTGCTTTAAATTGGATTGATTTGATTTAATTTTGGCAGAATAGGTCAAAGAAAATATGGTATGCCAAGTGAGGTAGTTCTGAATAGATGCTCCTAAAGCAAGTCAAAGGTGCAGCTGAAGAGGAGGTGTAAGAGCTCAAGGAAAGCTAAAGACAAGGAAGTCTAGGTATGAATTTAAAAGGAAGAAAAGACTCTGGAATTACAATGAAAAACAGGGTCTTGTTTTGGTTCTGCAGTGGATTTTGTAGATACAACTTAGAGAAAATAAACATCCCTGCTGCTTGCTCTTGGTTAACTGACTGCAACTACTGTATCTAATTTATTTGTCACATAAAGGTAATACTGTTTATGAATTATAGCACATAATTACTAATAATAGGTTTTTATTTTAAAACTTTGATCATAGAGTGTTTGGTACTAGCATGGTTGAAGAATATGAAGAAATAGCTGATTCTCAGTATCAGTCTGAACGACAGGAGCTGTTTGATGAGGATTATGGTAAGCAAATATTTTGTGCATTTTTAGCCATTCAGACAGCTCTTGTGCTGGTCTTGGTGGCTCATCACTTCCTGCATATGATAAAATATTTGACTGTTAAATTTACTTGTTGACAGTGTTTCAGCATTTCTGGGCTTTTCCAACAATCCTTTAAGGTTTTAAACAATGTGTTTAAATGTAGCTATGTGGAGGATTGCTTTAAAAATAAGTTTGTTTAGCTTGGCAGAATAGACAATTTCTCCATGTACTGACAGTAATAAAGGATTACTGAAATAAAGCAGCTCACACAAAACAGTTCTGTTCTTAGTGTCCATTTCAGTTTGTAATCTCTGACTTCAAACTTTCTGTAGTTTTATTTCCACACTGTTAAATTGACATCTTTGAATGACATGTTAAATCTTGAGGTTTGACACATTAAATGACACATTACATTTTAATAGTCACGAGTTGTTCTTCTGTATACATAGATTATCTGTTGGATTATAACACAGGGGAAGAAAAATCTTCAAAAAATCTTCTTGGCTCTGCTACAAGTGAGTATGATTTATTAGAAAAAGCTATTGCTGTGCTTAAAACAAGATGTGCTAATTGAAAGTGGAATGGCATTTTGTCATGCAACATCTACAACTTTCATATTCTTCTGCTGAAACGATTTATTGTGATTCTAGTTTAGTTTCATAGGCATAATTAAAAATTTAAAGTTGGGGCATCATTGTTAGTGTTCTAAAAATGAATTTTCAATTTGTAAGGATACCTGTTTTGGGGAAACTTGTTTTCTGTACTTAAGGATTCTGAGTACTGGGAATAATGTGAAAGTTGCATAGGGCTGTAAATGGCCAGTACTAAAGTGCTTAACTTTTAGGAGGCAATATAAAGATGTGCTTTGTACAGCTTTAGGGGGAGGGAAGGATAGGGAATACTATTTCTGAGAAGGCTTTATGTTAATACTGTAACTTATGTTCTTCGTAAGGGCTGTGTGTTTTTTTGAGACAGCTAAGGATTCTTGACTTTCGCTTCTCATTTTTTCCATTGGAAAATCTGCAGGTGTAGGGGTTGTTTAAGAATGCTTGAGTATTCAGTTTTAATGGTATTCTTAACTGCTGAATTATTCAGGATGGTATCACCTCCACACACCATTTTCTAGGGAGCTCTTGCACTGTACCAGTCTTCCTTCTGATTTGTTATTGTGGTGTAGATTTGCACTCAGTTAATGCTGTTTGGTTTCAGGCTTTGCTTTCATCCTGTAGTGGATCAGAGCCACAGAAATCTTTTGTACTTTTTCCTAGAACATTGTTATGTCCTGAGAATAGAAGGTCACAGCTAGGAATATTCACAGCTTAGCACAGTTTTCAAAAGGGAAATAAATAGTGGAAAAGGCAGTGTATTTCTAAATGTGTTCCTCTCACAGATGAGATAAGCAGTGTCAGGGAAGAATTTACTGCTCTATCTCTTATTTGTGACTTTCAAGCTTTCTATCTTCAAGCTGTCTTGATGATGCATATTCACATGATCTGTCTGCAAGGGCAATATTACAAGTTTATATTCTCTGTCTGAAGAATACAGTGACTTTGCATTTAGTTTTTCAGACTACAAAAGCTAAGATTAAAAGATTTGAAACACCTGTACTGATGGTGCTCAGCTGTCTCTCTAATGCACTGAGACAGTGCAGTGACCATTATTTAATTCTGGCTGGTGGATTTTGCTATTGAGATCTTTGCTCTCTGGCAGGGTTGTCAGTGCTCCTCTTCTGGAAGGAGTACAGTTTGTGGGTATTACTTTTTGGTTTTTTGGTTTTTTTCTTTGTACATAGACAAATGTGACAGACTTCGATTTTGCATCTTAAATGTATGGTGAGGAAGAGGGTCCTCTGAGGAGGAGATGGAGGGGTTCTCAGACATTTAATCTCATAAGAAGCATTCTGCAGTCTTTCACTAGTCTGAACCTTGGAGGGTGGCTTACTGTTCTTTCTCCTGCCCTTCTCCCAGATTGGAAAGCTTCTATACCAGCTCTGTATTCTCCTCATTTTCTGCTTCTCCATCAATAATAAGAAACCATCCATAGCTCAAGTTTAGCACCTTTTGACTATTAAGACTTTTCACAGAATACAAACCCTTATAAATAACATGAATCAGGAATGCAATTTCTGGCATGTTCTGGAGGAAAGGCAGAACCAGAATTTTGAACACAGCTTCCAGGAGCCCAAGGAATTTGTCATTACTATGAAAATGCTTCTCTAACACTGTGCCCTTGGCCATGTGACAGACAGTGCCATATGGTGGTGGGTGGGGGAGAAATGGGCAAAACCAAGTCAGCTTCTGTGTTTTTATGATATGGTGCTCTTTATCTGATCCTTATCCTCTAAATAAGCCTGGCAGTTGTTTGTTTTCAATATCAAGACCAAAGAGTAGCTGTATTTAATATCTGTGCTGATACAGAGCAGGCCTTCTTGGAATTTACTTCTGTGAATTTGGAGGGGAAAGGAACTGTTCTACTTAACAGGTCCTTAAAATACATATATGTGTAAGCCAGATCTCTGGATGTTGTTATGGTACAGGTTTTCAAATACAGGTTTCTAGCTTACACACTTCTCTTTAAAAGACACAGCTGCCTCCAGTGTAATAGAATGACCAGATATTTTTATGTCCTTACACTGTGATTTGTTTCAAGCAAGTATTGCAAAATAGCAGACTTCTCAGTGCTGCTCATCTCTGGGCCCTCTGAGTGTGCCCTTGTTGAGTAGTTGTTGTCTCTTTTAGATGCTATTCTAAGTATGGTGAACATTGCTGCTAATATGCTTGGAGGCAAAACTGAAGAGTCATCTGAAACTGAAGGTATTGTAGTTTTTTTAGATGAAAAGCATTCTGGAAAGTTTTTATTTCTCTTTGTTTTAAATTTTTTTGCAAGGAGTTGGATGTTTAAATGACTTTTTCCCCTTTTGTGGCATACCTGATTAGTGTCATAGAACCTAGTGACTGAAAAGTGGAACAAAGATGAATTTGCTGATAAGAGAACCCATACAGAGATGACACACATGCTTGTTCAGCTTTATTTGGAGATCTTTACTCTGTTGTACCCAGCTTCAGTTGTAAAATCCTAACTTGCTTCTTCTTTCTGGAAGTATTTTGAGATTGTCCACAACATCATATTCATAAACTGTCAGTAGCACTTACATTCAGATAACTGGATGACATCTGCAGTTAATTTGGTAGCACAGTTAATAATAAAAAAACCCACCAGTAATAAACCCAAACCTCAGAATTTGTTGAAGACAAAGATGTTTCTTTCCACGTTCACATTTTCCTCCTTCATGCAGCAGGGAACAAAAGTGTGTCTGAAAATGTCACTGCCACCCCTGCCACTTCAACAGCTGCACCAAGACTGCCTGAACCAACACCTGTTCCTTCACCAGAGTAAGTGATTGCTCTTGGGGTTTTCGTAGTGTGCTCCAGGCAGAGACAAGCATGTGCCAGTCTGCAGTCTTTGGTAATAGAATGGTCAGGTATGGCAGGCAGACTTAAACAAGTGGAAAAAAGCAAGTATTTGGTAAAATCTGTAGTATGGTAATTGCACTAACCAGAGAAATTTATTTTTTAGCTACTGTTTATTAAAGCTGTTTCCATTATGATATGTTTTGTTTTGACACAGAAACTGACTTAATATTGGTCCAGGTTTTGTGGTCTCCTGCAAGGGAGACTAATTAGGAATGTAAATTATATTGTTGAAACTTCAGTTAAATGATAGTGGCAAAATTCTGTTTTAAAGCTTATACTTTGGTAGACTTTCCTTAATGAAAATATATATGTAAATGCACAGAGTGAGGTTGAGAAGAGAAGTTCTGTAGATTCTCTGTTGTTTGTTTTTCAGTTGATTACAGCTGCTGATAATTTGGCTGCTTAAGGCCAAGATTCTGCCTCTTAAATGTTAAGATATGACTTGTGCTGTATTTAGTGGTTTTATGGTTTTCTGTCACTCTTGCTGTGAGACTGAGGAAGGTCAGTGGGAACTTTGTGATTCTTGCATTTGAGCATTGCAGCAGCAGAGGAAGGTGCTTGCTGTGTAAGAAGTGGTATTTGAACTGGTGATGGTTTTCAGGGGTGGGGGAAGGGGCGATATCTAATTGAGAAGGCTTGCTGTTTAAGAGGCAGAAATTGAAATCATTTGTTTGCCTATTGGGAGTGAAAATCACCAGAGAAAATACTGTCTTGCAGAATTTCTGTCTCCAAACTGGCCTTTGGTCACTGGACTAAGCTTTGCTCATTTTCTGAAAGATCCTATTTTCACAGCCTTCTAGAGCAGGGATGTAGAACTGTTGTATTAACACCTTGCCTTTAACTCTTCTGTTGCAGACTTGTTACTACTGATATTCCACAGATAGAAAAAGAGCAATTAATGGTGGATTCAACTAAAGAAAGCCCAATTGTTCAGCTAGTGCAAGAGTATGAAGAAGATACGAGCCAGTCCACAGTAACTTTGCTGTCCAGTGATGACCAGGAAGAGGAGGCATCGGCATGGTTTGAACTGGAGACAGAAAAGTACTGCTGTGACATGGCAGCAGTGTGCTGCATTTCCACCTTCTCAGAATATCTGTTTAAGTGGTGCTCAGTTGCAGCAGCTATGCACCGGCAGCACAGTAAAACTGGAGGGGAGACAAGGCCACAGTACCCTGTGGATGTGCAGCAGCCACAGCCAGCTCTGACTGAATCTGCCCAGACAGCAGTAGAGGAGCCTCTGCCTGAGCAACTGGACAGCAAAACTCAGAAACCCCCTGGGTCTGTTGTTGCAGTTGACTTCAGTGCAGTCCATGAGAAGATCAGTAATGAGACCACAGAGTCCATTGAGCTGGAGCCAAGCCATCCTCAAACTGTCTCTCAGTCGCTCCTCCTAGAAGTTACTTCTGAGGTTAAGCCATCCCCCACAGCAGACATGGTGTTGGAGCCTGCAAAAGAGGATTCAGGCCAGGTAGCACCAAGGGCGACTCCCGAGGTGGATGTGCCAGAGCTCAGCACTGAAATGGAAAAGGCTGAGAGCTCAGTTGTAGAAGAAAGCCCCGAGACCAGTGTGGCCACTGAGGTGAAGGAGATGAGCACAAGAGAGACTGTTGCTACTCCAGTGATTTCAAAGCCTACAGAGACTGTTCTGCAGCCTGAAGGCGCAGTGGACATAGTAGCCAGTGATGCTGTGGAAGGAAAGGAGAGCACTCCAGAAGTGCAGAAACCTCTTTTGCCTCCTGTTGAGTCTCCTGTATCTGCCGAGACAAAGGAGGACGATCAGGCGGCTGAAGAAGCTTTGATGGCGATTCCGGCCTCGGGGGGACCGCAGAGAACAGCTACAGATTTCTATGCTGAGCTGCAGAATTCCACAGAGCTGGGCTATGCCAACGGGAACCTCGTTCATGGATCCAATCAAAAGGAGTCCGTCTTCATGCGCCTCAACAACCGCATCAAGGCCCTGGAAGTCAACATGTCCCTCAGCAGCCGCTACTTGGAGGAGCTCAGTCAGAGGTGAGGCTGAGGCTGACTGGTGAGACTCCAGCCTATGAAAAATAGTACAGGGGAAGTTGGGCAGAGTGTAAATCACAGCGGAAAGCTTTATGGAAAACTGAGAAAGGGGCCCAAGGCTAGATGGCTGTTGGAGTTATCCTGTGTGAGACGGGGCTTCCCTTGTTGTATTCCAGATGCAATCCTGTTGATTTTATTTTGAGGAATATTGCTGTGGGTTTTTTGAAAGGATGAAGTGTTGTCAGGATGTAGGTACTAATCCTGTCCATAATTCGTTCTACAAAAGGGCACATCCTTCTCTTACTGCTGAACTGAATGTCATGGACCTAGAATGCCTTTTTTATTTAATTGTTGCCACTTAAAGTACCCTGTTATCCGTAATAATTCTTCTTACAGAAGAATTCTTCCAGGCTCTGGAGAGGGAACCAAGAGCTTTCTGTGAAGGATGTCTGTTTATTAGTGTTTATCTGTGGTGTTCCTTAGCCACAAGAGAGTGGGGAAATGTACTACCCATTTCAGAATTGGTTCCAAGGAAGGGGCTCACATTTGTATGTACTGTGTAGAGTGAATTCAGTAAATGACACTAAGCCAATTGCTGAAATAATTTGACTATAACCTGGGGGAGAAAACAAAACCATAGAAAAAGACACATCTGATTTATTTGTGAGACTTAAAAGCAGGTACCACGTGATGTTTAAATAAAGCTCTTTGGGCAAAGAGAAGGTTTCTGTTGGCTTTTGCTTGTCATTTTTTCTGAAGACAAGTCTAAGCTGAGGAGTTTTGTGCACTAATATTTCAACCCTAAACACTTTCTGCTTTAGGTACCGAAAACAAATGGAAGAAATGCAGAAGGCTTTCAATAAAACAATAATAAAACTTCAGAACACCTCAAGAATAGCAGAAGAGCAGGTATGGTTTGTTAGGAGTATTTAAGTATTTTCCTATTTAGGAAGGCTTACTTCTAATGAAGAGTTGCACAGAGGTGCAGAAATCCTCTTTCAGCTGAGCTGTATGTCTGCCTTTTAAAAGCATCCATGCCATGCTTCCTTATTTTTCTCCATACTAAGATATTCAGGCGTGTTCCCAGTTGTTCTAGAATAAAGCCATTTTCAACTGTTTTCCGATTTAGTACTTGAATTAAAAAAATCAGTTGTCACCTGGTAATGGCTAAAACTCATCAATGTCTTTGTCAATGAAAAAGTTATCCACATCAGTTCCAACCCTTGTTTCTTGGTTGTGACTGCACTCAAAACAATTTTTTTAACTTGGTTGGTTTTTCATATCTGATTTAAAGTATAGATAGATAATTTCCCTTCTGCTGCTGAAGAGACTGAGCCCATAGAAAGGCAGAGGGGTATAGTATGGCTTAGGCCAAATCTGCATTTAAAGGTGTAGTGCATATAACAAAAGATGTAATTCAGTCTTTAAAATGTGGATCTTCCCTGCTCTGCCATCCTGGCTTTGCTGAGCAGCTGTGACAGACCAGTAACTGCTGTGCTGAACACTCACTAAAGCAGCTGTGCATGTGGCATAGCAGACTTGATCCCAAACTGAAAGTTTCTGAAGTGCAGTCCCAGGCCCGTGGTTTCTTCATCTGTCAGCAGTGAAGAAAATGGCAACTGTCACGTGTTGTCTTTTCTGGGTTGGGTTTGGGCTTTTTTGGAAGTGTATCAGTGCTGTTCGGTCTGAGGTGCTCCTCTTGGTTAGTCTCCCTGGTGTTCTGCTCATCTTCCTTAACTTGTCATGGGATTAAGAGTCCTGTTAGGGCTCTTCCCAGGGAGCAGTTTTTAGCTGCAGAGGAGTTGTTCCAGACTGGTTTGACAGGCTGCCTGGCCCTGGAACAACAGCTGTGCATCAGCCCTTACACTGGAGCTGTGCCTGGTCATCTGTGTGTGTTTTCTGTGGCTTCCTGACAGTGACTGTGTGGAGCTGGCTGCTCACCCTGCCTGTAGTGAGGACAGCAGAAGTGACTCTAATGAAATGCACGTGGTGTAATGTTAGGAAATGTCATGTGACAAGTAAAAATGTTCCATGGAAGCAGTGCTGAATAAACCAGTGGTTACCAAGGTCTGGCTGTGTCAGGAAGAACATTACTTCTGTAGCCATGAGTGCATGTGACAGTGGCAGCCTGGCCACTGCTAGCATGCCCATGACTCTGTTCCCCACAGGATCAGCGTCAGACAGAGGCAATCCAGCTGTTACAAGCACAGCTCACCAACATGACCCAGCTGGCTTCCAATCTGTCAGCGACTGTGGCGGAACTCAAACGTGAGGTAATCACAATTCAGCAGTGTGGCACGAGAACTCAGAGGAAGTAGATCCATAAACACATCTCTGTTTGGAGAGACCAGTCTTTAAATGAAGTTTTAAATTGTCTGTAGTGTTGCTTTCAGCCTACTTTATCCTAAACTTCTAGCTACAGATTTGAATAACTTGAGCTATCTTGTGCACAGCAAAATTGGTAATAATTACTGTAGCCTCACTAGCCCCCATGATTGTAGTTTGAGCTAAGGCACTCTTCTCCTTCCCCTGCTAGCTGTTGTCATCTTTAGAGATTAGGGGAATCTTGGCAACAATATTACAAAGATTTTATTTCCAATGTTTATGTTCTGCCTGCCTGGCATTTCAAGCAGTACCATAAACATGACCTTTTATATTTTGTGTCTATTGCCAAAGACCTCCCTTGAGCTAACACTTAGTGAGACTTCTTCTTTGATGTCTGGCTGGCTAAGCTCCTGTTTACGAGTGCTGTGGTTAGTGAAACCACATTGAATCAAGTGATTAAATTGTATTCAGTGAAGTACTGCAGTGTCAGCTGATAAAAAGCACAGTTTGTATTTGCCATAGTATCGCATCCATGTCAGCTGTGAGCCAGAGAAGTTACTTTCTGAGCATGCTTTCTTATGGAAAGTGTGTTGCTTTCAGGGAGCTTTGGATGCTCTTCACACGGGGTGGAAGCTTCTTTAGTTATGCTGATATTGGAGGCAGGGAAATCTTGTCCTGTTAGCAGCTAGTGGGATTCAGCCTTCACTCCTTGAATGCTGCACGGCCAATAGTCTGCATCATACCTCTGAAAGATGACTCAAATGTGAACAAGTGTTTAGTGAAATTGAAGAAAAGTTATTTGAGAACATAGCATTTGTCTTTTAAAACCTAAAACATAAGAATAGCAGTATCATGGAATTGTTCTGTCTTCAACAAGTGTCTCAAATCCCTGCAGGTTTCTGATCGCCAGACTTACCTGGTGATTTCTCTGGTTCTCTGCCTCATTCTGGGCTTGGTGCTTTTTGTGCAGCGGTGCAGGAGCCCTTCTCAGTTCTGTGAAGATTACCTCTCAAAAATTCCCAAAAGCAATCACTACCCCAGCCCCAAAAGGTAATGTATTTATATTTGAAACCTAATCACTCTTTCAGCTTTTTCTTTTCTCTTTCCTAAGTCTGCTGGTATTGGCACATCTGCTTTAATTCTGAGTTTTCTTTCTGCATACTCAGAATTGATAGCAAAGAACTATCAATCATAACGCTCTCCTAGGAGCATTTTGGGGCTCCTACACTTAACAAATGTGCCTTGATACAGTACTGTGTTTGCAACAAGTTATCTGCCAGGCTTTCATGGGCACCTCAGTGAATAGTTCTGTTTTTCTGCCAAGAATGCTTCTTAGTGAGAAATGTGTATGACAAAGTCCTGAGAAAAATGTGTTAAAAAAGCTTTCTGGAATTTCCTAGGTGTTTCTCCTCCTATGATGATATGAATTTGAAAAGAAGAACTTCCCTTCCACTGGTCAGATCACAGTCTTTTCAGCTAGCTGGTAAAGAAGGTATTGTTCATATCATACATCTGGTCTCTGGTGTTACTCTTAGTGCTGCACAATGTGTGTGAAGTCCCTATATGTGTTCTGTAAGATAAGGTGGTTTGTGAACAAGTTACCAGATACTCACAGAACTGTGCTGAATTACGCTAAAACCTTAAATGCAGTTTTTGCCATCAGTTATATTCTGCTCTGCTATTCTGTTCTGTGTTTTTTTGGGGTTAGGAGCAATCAGTGCAGGCACTCAGGTCTGCAAAGCTTGCAGAAAGTAGCTGCTTTGTAAATGCCAGACGTGGGAAGTCTGAGTGTCCTACTTTTCTGAAGTCCTGATAGCCTGTGTTTGAAACTTGGCAGGTATTTAGGATTCAAATTTAGCAACTTCAGTAAGAAAATGTAGACCATTTATCTTGGCTTGGGTATGAGGAATGATCTGGTCTTTTCAGTATTCATGGTAGAATTGGGACAACTGAACTTTGATTTCTTAGGCCATGAGTGCCATGCAAAACCAAGTGTTGCAGATCATAGTAACTACCAAGTATGCTGCTGACACAGCTCTTCTGGGTGCAGCAAACTTGCTTCACAGGTTTTTGTACAGTGAATAACACTGCATTAAAACTCTTGAGTTGGGAATGTGATGCAAGAACACTAGCTAAGGCCTAGACTATTTTTTTTCCAAAACTACACTTTTCCCAACTTCTCCCCTGGTGGTCCCATGTCAGTGTGAACATCTGCCTCATTGGTAGGTGCACATCTGTGCTGCCAGGGGCAGGCTGCACATTCAACACTGGTACACTGGTAGCAGTTTGTTTTCCTAGACTTCAACTTTTGCTAACTCCTGCTCCTTTTCCCCAAAGGATGGTCTTTGCACCTCTCCCATGGCCATCACTATGAGAAAGCCAAGTGTTGAGTGTGTGTCACTGACAGCTGCTGTGACAGCACAGGGGATTTTCTCTGTGGGCTGATTCAGTGTTTGTGTTGTGCCCCCCTTAACTTACAAAGGGAAAGAGAAAAGAATGTCCCTGATAAGTGGAATATTTTTTCATGCTGCTGTTTAGTTGGGACTGTGTTGCTGTAGAGCTGGCAGTGTCAGGACTGCTGAGTGTATGTTCCCTCTCTTACAGTGGATCCAGAGGATCTGTACATTGTGGAGCCCCTGAAGTTTTCCCCAGAGAAGAAGGTACCGTGCTGTGGGGAGGGAGCTGGTGGGGCTGAGGTGTTTCTGCTGCATGTCTCAGCTGCTCTCCCTGCTGGTTCCTAGGCTTGGCTTGGGTGCTGTGCTTGCCCTCCAGAACCTCACTGTTTGTTTTTTTTTTTCACTTGTGGTTTCAGAAAAAGCGTTGCAAGTACAAAAGTGAAAAACCAGAGACGATTAAGCCGACAACAGAGCCTCTACACCCGATAGCCAACGGGGAGATTAAAGGAAGGAAGCCCTTCACGAACCAGAGGGACTTCTCTAACATTGGGGAGGTTTATCACTCTTCCTATAAGGGCCCTCCCTCCGAAGGAAGCTCCGAAACATCGTCGCAGTCTGAGGAGTCCTATTTTTGTGGCATTTCAGCATGTACGAGTCTGTGCAACGGGCAGACCCAAAAGACAAAAACTGAGAAGAGGGCTATAAAACGAAGACGGTCGAAAGTTTCAGACCAAGGGAAGCTCATAAAAACTCTAATACAGACTAAGTCGGGGTCAATGCCAAGTCTGCATGACATAATCAAAGGAAACAAAGATATAACAGTGGGAACACTCGGTGTCACGACAGTTTCTGGACACATCTAAACCTAGCTGAACTTCTCAAACAGGAGAGTGTTTGTTCGTTTGAGAACAGTCTGTGGTATTCTGTGGGAGGATAGTGGGAGACGAAGAGCTCAACTCATTGGAAAGTATTCAGAAATTTGGTTTCTGCCTTTTTAAATAAGATGGGATTGTGTCAATCTTGGCTATAAGCTGCAGCTTTACGAGGCTGATAATTTCCTATGAGAACAGCTTGGGGGGAGGGAGGGCAGGGTTCATTTTATAAAGGTTTTTTTTCACAGTTCCTGGGGCAGAGATTTTTTGAAACCCAGTTTGTTGGGTGGAATAGGGATAAAAGCCTAATCCTCTTCCTTTAGCTTTGTTCCTATTTCTTGCACCTTCCCATATTTATGTGCCTTTTGTCTATTTATAATGCCACTGGAAGAGGGGAGATACAATTGTTTGTCATTTGATTTATTTTGTAATTTCTCTAGCTTTTTTTGAAGATGCAACACTACAGTGCTGTAAAGGGACATGTGTTGGCCTTCAGCGGGACTCAGTAATGTGGACTGGATACTGTAAAAATACCAATAGATGGACTTGCCTGACTAGATTCTTGTTTTGCAAACTCTGTTGAGGAAAATCTCTCACCAGGGATGGCAATTGTGTTTACTTGCACCTTCAGTCACAACCGGAGCTTAGTCTGATGTGCGAAATCAGCGACGGTGATCTTCAGGATTTCCTGTGCATGATGGAATGTGAGGCTGAGGAATGCATCTGTCACCTGCATGGCCTGCTGCAGTTCTCTGGAGGAAGTGGATGAGGAATGCTCACTGTTGTGCTGAGCTTGGGGAAAGCTCAACTGAAGAATGTGAGGGTGCATTCTCGGAGCCAGCTCTGGGTGTGTTGTTTGCAAAGCCTGGGGGTCGCAGCCGTCGGGCTGGTTCACAGCAGGTGTTTCCATAACGTTTGCTTTTGTATTGGCTAACAAATGTGCAGTGTTGGTATGGTTGGTATTTCATACTCAAGTGTTTTTTATTTTGACTGTGACTGTATATTTGGATACTATAGGATGTGTGGTTGCTAAACTGTTGAGTGTGGTTCTGAGTGAGTGGAACAAAAGGTTACTCCTTTTGACAGGTGTTACAGGTTCACGTTGTACAAAATAAGTTAACTTATTGAGCACTTTTAGTGGTACCCTTTTTAACAGATCTAATGCCTTTCCTGGGTATTGTATGTAATGTGACTTATACTTATTTAAAGCCTTTGGTTTTTTGCTGCTTTCTTGTTAGTTTATGAATACTTTAAAGTGATACACTTTCAGAGTTGATCTGCACAATTAGCCAGTCAGAGCACATGAACCAGACATGTTGAACGTGAATTCAGAAGGGTGTCAAACCTGGATGAAGAAAATTCATACCACCAGAGTGCAGCATCCAATGTTGTGGAGCAAGAGTATGTAACTACAGAGCTGTAGTGCCATTAGAAACTGTGAATTTCCAAATAAATCTGAACACTTTGTCTTTCATTTTCTGGCATTTTTTTCCTTTGAAAATGAAACTTGTGGCTTAAATTCTTTGAGAAGGAGTAGTCTTTACATTTCAGTCCAGGACTAGGACTTGGAATCCTTTGGGCTGTAGTAAGTTCATAAATTTGTCAGCCTAGATGTGGCTTTCTGTGTAAAAAGAGAAAAATGGCAGGGTGGATTCTGAAGGCTGAGTGGTGCTTTGTCTGAAAGGTCAGAAATTGTGGCCCTGTGAAACTGCTGGAGAAGTTTCCAGCAGGTCAGTTCATACCTTGCCCTGGGGGATCCCTGCGTGTGGTGGATTTCTGTGAGAACCACTGCATGAAATGACCTCTTGGTACTCAGAGCTAAGGCTTGTGAAGGATACAAAAGGCCATGAAAGGAAAGTGAGTGTCATTAACTCAAACCAGAGTTTTCAGCTTGAAGTTTGCCCCTTACTGCTCCCTCCCCCTGACTTATTTCTGTCAAGCACAGCAGGACTGTGTGCAGCCAAATGCCAAATTCACAGGCTGGCCAGCATCTGCTTGTCAGACGAGACCTCCCCAGCACTAAGTTTTCATGTGGGTGTCTCAGGAGTCTCTGCTTCATCATAGCACTATGATTTAAAAATGTAATTGAACATGGAGTTTGCTGAGGGAGGAGAGTGTTGGGTGTTCTTTTAGGAGGGGGGAAAGTGTGGGTTTCTTTTATTTACTCCTTCCTCTTGATGTGTCACTTGTAAAAAGCATGTGTACCTTTATTGCCCAGGCAACTACTGGGCTTTTCTCTTCAGTAAGAATCACCTGAAGCTGGACTTTGAGTTCTTTTAAAAGCCCATCTTGACTCTGGCTGTGAACTAATGACACTCAGATCTGTACTGTGCTGATAAATGAGGCTGCATGTTGAAATTCCAAGCATATGTTCAGATTTCCAAGTTAACACTTTCAGATGTGAAAGCAAATGCATTCTAAACTGGTCCCTTAATACATTCTCTTTATACATCCTAAAAACTGGGCATGACTTAGGTCTAAGAAGTTGATGCATTCCGTGGAAAAGTACCAGCGATAAAGCTTGTCCAGTAATGAACACATGGGAAGTGTGTCATGGGAATAACAAATCTGAAGGAACCTACAGGGCCAATTCTGCTTTTGCAGACTGGAGAACGTGTTCTGGCAAGAGACTGGACCATAGCTTCCACCTGCTGCTGCCTCCCTGCTTTTAGTTATCTGTAACCACTTTTTTTAAAAAAAAAAAGTTCTCTTACCATCAGATTATTATTGCTTCATGTTTTCCTTTCATGTGGGCTCTTGAGTCATTTTTTACTTTCAGTTTTATTAATATGCAATCTAGCTTTCAAAATTTGATTCTTTGGAATCAAGTGTCTCTCAAATTGGTTGTAGACTTGTATAAACTGTTTCATTAGAAACTATTATAATCTCACATTCCTGTGTGGTGTGGATACTTACATGGAGGCACAATCTTGTGATACTGCAAACTTGGTGTAAAACACCAAGCAGCCAACGTGTTATGCTGGAGTGAGGATGGTGTTCTTCAGTCCTTGGGCAGGTCCTGAGCCCAAGGTCAAAATATCTTTAAAGTAATGCAGAGGTTTCCGTATGAGGATGGATAGGTGCAAACATACTCTCTGTGTAAGTGAATTGCTGTGTTTGCCCAAGTGGGGTTTTTAGGTTATATACATTAAGCATCAGAGTGGAACTCCAGGATTTTTTAAATATGCAAACCCTACCAGCTGTGTTGTGATGTAAGCAGAGAACTCAAATCTAAGGTGGTGTGTGGCTTCTGCTTTTGCCAGGTTGCAGCATGAGATGGAACAGCTTAGCACACTTTGCCTAATTAGGTACAAACATGTTCCACTTCATTTGGAACAATTAAAGTGTAGAGCCCTGACCACAAAGTGCTGTGGGCAGGCCCTGTGTAGCTCATTTGGAAACCCTGAGTGTCAAACAGCAGCAGGTGCTGCTGGAGCTGTTGCTGGGCTTTGTGACAGCTCAAGAACGTCTTCCCAGAGCTTGTTCAGAACAAACATTAGGTTGGGAAGGGGTACTGAACCTCACTAATGTGTCTCACGTAGCCCTTCTCTAATTTAAGCAGAGTGATTGCAAAAGAAGCCTCCAAGGGCCTTCTGCTGTCTCATATTGGAACTGGCCCTGACCGTGCTGCTTTCCATTAGAGTCACCATGAGCTCCCCCAGCAGCAGGGCAGCTTTTGGAAGGGAATGGAGAGGAAGTGGACTCTGTGGACCTAGAGATGAAAGAGACATTTGCCACTCTGAGGCTTGTTTTTCCCTTGTTAGATGTGGCTGGAGCCTCTGTCCAGCTGTGGGGCCCTCTGCAAACTCGCAGCAAACAAGAATCCCTGTCTGCTAATTCTCTTTCCCCAGAAAAGTTAAAGGAAGCAGCTACTGAAGCTTCTATGAATTGTGATGTCACAGTTACAGTTTTTGTCTTGAGTGGGCTGAGAATGGCTGCTCCCAAGAAGAAATAAAATTGTCAAGTACAGACTAGGCCCCCCTGGGCAGCAGAGCCAGCTGGTGTTTTCCAGGGCCGAGGCTGGGGCAGGGCACGGACCCTGTGGAAGGGCTTGTGAATGTCCTGGAAGCTCATACTCAGCTGAGAAGCCTCTCAGTTTCAGACTCGTTGTCTTTCTAGTACATTGCTTTCTACCCAAAGAGCTTGTTCTGCAGTCTTTGTTTCTTGCCTTGTTTTCTTCTGATTCAATTCTGTTGTCATGATTTTGAATCCTGTGTTTTTGAATGCAAATGATTCTCAACTTTCTCAGTTGCTCTTGGGTGTAATTCATGCAGCCCTGTTGGCTTTCAGGAGTTGCTTTTTAGCATTTCCACTACTCATTAGTGTAATAGGAAATATTTGTTAATTGCTTCCAGAGAGACTCTGTCTAAAACATGGTGAGAGCCTCTCCTACACAGAGGTTCACACCTCAGTTTTTAAGTTTCAGGTTTTATTTTCTGTCAAGTATTAGATCTGGATCATTGTTCAAATTCTGCTTTCTTTGGGGGATTTCAGGCAGGTCATCCTTTTGTCCCTAAATCCCGCTGATACAAACTCTTAGTTGCTGGCTGATTCTCTTCCATCAATTTTAACATAACTGTGAGTCTCGTTAATAAGAGCTCCCACCTCTCCTCTGGGGGCAAGTTGGGAATGGAGAGTGCTCTTCTGAGCAAATCCTCTTTTTCAGTCTGTGTAATGTTTTTGTCAGTTTTGGCAGAGGGGAACAATTCTCTGATAAAAGTTATGGAAGGTGTTTCCATTGGAAAATATTCCTTCCTGTTCAAAGACAGAATAGGGCTGCTGGAAACAGAGTGTACACTGGTTCAAGAGGGGGATAGGGTGGTAGAGGGAAATTTGACACTGCTTTTGTTCTTTTTATACCCTGTTTTCCTGCCCAGCTGTACTTGTCCCACATTTTAGGAGAGCTCAGCCTTGTCTAACATCTGACACTAGGCCTTCTAGCAAAATTCGTGTGACTAAAGTGTCTACCTACAGCAAATTGTCTTGCCATTATTTCAAAAGCCCTGTTGCTATCCTGTGTCACTTAAGCAACAGGAGGCCAGTGGAACACAGAGCCTGCAGGCAGCAGAACCTGATTTTTTTTGAACTAGAGGCTCTCCAGAGGTCCCTTCCAACTCCAGCCATGCTGTGACTCTGTGATCCTGATGTGCTGTGCAGACACCGCCGTGCCTGACACCGTCTTCCAGTCAGCCTCTGTCATGTTGGTGGTATCCGCAGGTGGTGACAGGAAAATGGGGTGTGACAGCAGGACCAGCACAGCACAGGGAGAGGGCCCTGAAAGCATGTTGTACACTAAGAATTTTTTGGTGGCAAAATAGCCCCAATCTTTGGTTTGCCACAACATGTAGTATTAGGAGGCTCTTGATCTGGGCATACAAAAGAGAATGTGCAGCTGAAATGGCTTCGGTTGGTTTCCTTGTCTGTCCCTCTCACCCACCCTTTAAAAAAGCATCTTTGTGAAAATAGGAAGCAGTGGGTGAGAAGAACTCTTGTGACATTTAAGGGAAACTGCTACTGTGTCCTCAATCCCACCTCCACAAGCTGCTGGCATTAAACACAGTGTCGGAAAAATGTGGAAGTGGATCATCTCCAGGCACAGCCATTGTGTGATCCTGTCTTGTTACGGCTGTGGGAGTGGATGGGGACCTGTTCTGGGATATACAGAGGAGGGCTGAGCCAGGGTTGGCATGACCAAGCTTGAACTTGTTAAAGTTGGATTTATGTTGCTTTTATGTCTTTTAAACCTAGAAGCGTGAGGAAGAGCCAGGTGGGGTTGTTCAAACTTCTGCTGTGGATCGCTGCTGAAGCAAAGGGCTGGTGAGTATCTTCAAAAAGCAGCGGGGTGTCTGGTGGTGCAGGCAAGACTTTGTCAGCATGTCTGATTTATTGGTGTGGTTGCAGGCAAAGCTGAGCCCTTGCTTTGGAGAAAAAAGTGTACATAGGTTGTTCAGATGTGCTCTGCTCAGATCCCAGTTTTGATGTTCAAGATCAAAGCCTGCGTGTTGTGATTGCTTCCTTCAGCCACAGGAGGCAAATCTCCAGTTTGCTCTTGTGTTAAGCATTTCCTTATTTTAACACTACCCCATACAAATACACACATCAACACGGGTCTGCAAAATGCAAGAAAAAGTGTTTGTAATCACTTGTGTGCACCTGTAAATCTGTGGGAAAGTCTCACTGTCACCACTTAGAAATATGCAGTAAATGAGGAATGGAAATTGAGGAATGGAACTGTCCCTGTCTCTCTTCATTAGGATATTGTAATGAGCTCTTAAAAGTGCTGGCCCTTGCAGCACGGTCTGGACTCTGGATTCTTCCTTGGAAGGCAGGAGGGCAGTGGGTTGTTCAAGCTGGGGCAGCTCTGCTCGCACTGCAGCACTCACGGTGTCTTCCTCTTCTCACGGAGGTTTTTATCGCGGCAGGTCTGTGCTCTGTGCCTCGGGATCCCCGCCCTGCGGAGCTGCCAGGGAAAGGGTGGGATGCACGACGGGCAGCGATAAGGAATGAAGCGATCCCCCAGCACCGCACTTGGGACTGGTTCGTCACCCTCCTGCCGAGGGCGGGAGTCCCCGGCTCTGTCTCTGCCTTGCGGTGCAGGATGCCACAGAGTTTGGCGTTCTTTCACTCTGCTCGCCGCCCGGGACGGGCAGTGGGAAGGCAGCAGCCCGTGGCCTTCGGGGCGGCTGTTCAGGGTGCGGGATCGCCGAGCCCCGGGGCGGCAGCGCAGCCCCCGCGTCCCGAGCCCGAGTGGGAGGAGCGGAAGCGATTCGAGGGTTTGCTGTTGATGCTTGAGGCTTTCAGAGTCGCAGCATCGCCGCTGCAGGGATGCAGCCGTACCAGGGCAGAGCGGGCTCTGCCCCCAAGCCTCCGGCTGGGCCAAGCCCGGCGCTTTTCGGATGCCACAGGGACGAGCCCGCCCGGCACGTCCGGCCCATCCCGCTGCCGGCCATGCAGCAGAACCTGAGCTACGTGTACCCCCAGATCTTTTGGGTGGACGGCTGTGCTGATGCAGGTGCTTCCTACCCCCCGGCACCGCCCGTGGCTCCTTTCCCACCACCGGTACCCGACCGGAGGAGAAAGCCAGGGAAGAACAGGGAGAGGAGGAGCGTCGGCTTCCTCGTGATGTTCTTGCTGATCCTGGTGGCCTTCACTGGAGTGGGGCTGAGCATATTTAAGATTTTTCACCTGGAGAAGGAACTGGATGAGCTCAGAGAGGTGAGGTCTGCCTGGCTAGTCACAGGTCCCTGGGGAAACAAGGAAAAAGAAACACTTGGCATCGTGTCTGAGGTGCTCAGGTGGTGCAAAGCACCCCGGGGAGCAGAATGGTGGCATTTCAGTTTTTGTTGTGACAGAGGAAGGGGGGCGCTTATTCCCGCGAGGGACTGCTCGATTGGTGACTGATTTATCTGGATTTTGTGTTCCTGAGTGCTGCCAGGTCTCTCCCTGTGTATTTCTTAGCACTTTGCAGCTCCCCATGAGCACCCAGAATTACCCGCTGTCAAAGCCAGTCCTTGCTCTCCGTCTAAGCCTGTGTCCCTCTTTTCTTTTGACAGTCTGCCAGCGCTGAACATATCCCTCCAGCTTTGCAGAAACTCACAGGTGAGTCTGTGCCTGTAGGAGGAACCTAGTGAAATTGAAACTTTCCACAAGAACCTGCCAATTTTTCCAGATTTCATTTAGGAAAAAAGCAGAATTTCAGTTTCAGCGGAATAACTTAAAAGTTGTGCTTTGAGCTTCCAAACTATTGCTTTTCTTTTGCATCCCATGTTAATGTTATAAGTGAGGTTATCCTTTTCAAAAATGGCCACGTCAGGAAAAAAATTTTCAGCTCTCTTGACAGTTTTTTCTAGATCTGAAAAGTTTTATTTTTTCTCCTCCAAGGATTTTAGTTATTAGAAAAGTTAATTTATTTTCAAATTTGTTCTGATACAGAATCAAAACAAATTTGAAATAACAAAATTCTTGAGAGAAGACAATTCTGTTTCTCATCAACTCCTATGTCAATAATTTTTTCCCTTTAGGGGAAGGGGAGCTGTCTTTTGAACTGGATGCTCAGTGCTCTGATCACAGGCTTCTTTAGCAGAAGCTGAACATAAATAGTAACCCTGAATTTCTTGAGGGGGTTGGATAAATAAATAGAAACAAGGAATAGTGTAAAGGAGAAGGGGGAATGAAGAATAAAATTTAATCGCCTTGAGAAGAGAAAAGGCTGCTTCTAAAATTAGAGAACATGAAGTAGATGTTGAGGAAAAGTGAAGGATGGAGTGGGATGGGATCCAAATACCGAGTCACAGGAACTGGCCCATCTCTCCAAAGGGAACTCGGCCCTCCAGGAAAGGCAGATTTTCCCAGCTGTGCTCTGCCTTCCTGAGGACAAGGTCTGCCTGGCCAGTGGGATGGTTTGCAGGATCTCAGGTGTCAGCTTTGAGGCTGGCTCCCCCCCGCTCTCTGGGCTGACTTTTCCATGGAGCATGTGGCTAATGTCTTCCCTCTCTTGGTGCAGGGCAGACGGAGCAGTCGCTGAGGAAGGAAGAAAGGAGGGCAGCACATTTAACAGGTACGTGCTGAGGGAGCAGCAGATGGAGGGGAAGGGGCAGGTGGGATGGGATGGGATGGGAGGGTGGCATGGCTGTAGTTGTGAGGAGCCCACCTCACACAGGCCTTCCTGTTTTCCTTGGTTAACACGTCTGCTCTGACAGTGGAAATTTTCTCTGCAGATAAAACCCTCCCCCTCGTTTACGCTTCTCAGCGAGGCCTGGTTTTGGCTCGGTTTTTGGGGTGTGCAGGGCAGGAGGCTTCACTGGGGGCTGGCGTTGGTGAGGTGTGAGGTCGGAGAGGACTTTCCATGCTGCAGACAAGGCTTGGAGAACGGTTGCCTTGTTGTGATGTGGGGTGTGACCTGAGGAAAAAACACAGGCCTGAAAGTACTTAGCACCTTTTTTTTTTCATCTTGTCTTGTCTTCCAGGGAACCCAGCCCAGCAGAACCTCCCTCTGGAGTGGGAGCCTGTCTCTGGCCATGCCTACACCAGTGGCATCCAGTACCGCGACCGGGGGCTGGTCATCAACGAGACCGGGCTGTACTTCGTGTACTCCAACATCCTCTTCCGCGGCAGTGCCTGTGACAGCCAGCTCCTGTCCCACGTGGTGTACAAGAGAAACCCGGCCTCCCCGGGCAGCCTCGTGCTCATGGAGGACAAAGCCATCAACTACTGCACAGGGAAGAAGATGTGGGCCCGGAACAGCTACCTGGGGGCTCTCTTCAAGCTCAGGAAGATGGACAGTTTGCACGTCAACGTCTCCAAAATCGCTCTGGTTAATTTTGAGGAATCCAAGACTTTCTTTGGCTTGTTTAAGCTTTGAACTGGAGTGTGGCTGGCAGCCCCTTCACACACACATGGATGTGTGGGGAGGTGAGTGCTGCCTGGGCAGAGTGGCACCACAGAACCCACCAAGAAACCATTTCTGGACTTCAGCATGAGGGGGTTCAAGGAACTGGTAAAGGCTTGAAAGTGGACACCTGCAAAGCACCAGGGCTGTACTGCATCAGCCTGAACAGAATTGCACATATTCTCCTTACAAAACCCCCCCCACAAACTCAAAAGATAGCGTGCTGAAGACCCTGTTGGAACTCACTTGCTACCTGAGAAGATGTTGGGACCTGCTGCTCCCTGTGGTGTCACAGCCCTGGTGGGGACAACTGGTGGGTGTTAAGGAGGTGTCTGGGTCGTGCCATGACACCACAGTGGTGTGGGAATGAGTGTGAACAGCTGCTCCCCCCGAGCCATGCCTGGCCACCCTGCCCAGCACTGAGACTGCTGCATGACAGGCACTGCCTGAGAGCTGGGCTGGGACACGTGGTGTGTTCATTCTGTGTTAAGTTATCGACCGTTCCCATCCCAGAAAACGCTCCCCAACCCCTTTATTTAACTCATCCCAACTGCCTTGCAAGGAACATGCCAGAAGCAGCAGTGCCACGAGGGGTGTCCCAGAAGTGAAACCATGACCACTCCGTGGTGGTGGGGATGGTGAGGTGCCCACAGGCTCTGCTGATGTAATCTGAGCAACACAGCAGTGCAGGACAGTGGGTCTTGAGCTGAAAGCAGCATCTCAAACCCCCCTCGTGCCCTTTCAGCCCATGAGGGTCCTCCATGGAGGTCTGGTCTGCCACCCCTATCATGATGCAGGTGGTGACATGCTGGCACCTGTCAATTGCATGACTTCAGCTGGGCCCCTTGCCATGAGATGTTCTCTCCTGAGCAAAACACAGATGGTAAATTAAGATGTATTTTTCCAGTGAGTGGTATTGTCCTCTCCTCATTTGGTGCAACAGGCTTCTGCCATGGCCAAAGCACTGAAGGCCTCTGTGATCAGGGGTCAGCACTTTGTTCCTTTGCCAGCAGCGTGGCAGAAATCTGGGAGTCTCATCCCACTTTGCTGCCTGCTTGGCAGTGCACAGGGTCCTTTCCATGGGGCTTTGGAGCTCCAGCATCAAAACATCAGGATCTGGGGACTGGGGAGGTGTGGTGTGGGCAGCACAGGCCAGGCAGCCCAGCCCACTTTGGCCACCAGGAAGGGCCTGATTTCAAACCACAGTTTTGAGCTTGAGTGGAGCCGGGCCCTTGTGGCTGAGCAGAAGTGCTGCTGTCCCGAAAGGCACCACCTGTGTGACCTCTGGCCCCAGAAGCACTACTCGCAGAGTGGTCTGAAGGGCAAAGAAAGGAAGTGGTGTGAAAAAACCACCAAACCCTATTTGTTCGTCCTGGTGTCCGGTCCATGGAGTTCTAACCCTGGGGCTGTCACTCACACTGCCACCAGGCAGGACACAAAGGCTGCAGCTGTGGTGCATCATCACCCTTGCCTGTGCTCCTGCCTTCTTGCAGCTCTGCTGTTGGTTTCGGTGAACAGGGCTCTGCAGCAGCCTGCAGCGTTTGTTTCCTTTTCCATGGGGCTGCTCTCAGCTCGGTGCTGTGGCCTGTGGTTTGAGTTGTTTGCTTCAGAGAAGTTTATTTCTTTGAATAACTTGGTCTGGCTACTTGTTGTGGTCAGTGTGAAGGGAAAGCTGCGCCCCGTTCACACAGCCGTTGTTGACATTTCCACTGCATTTCTCAGGATGGAAAATATCTCAAAAGGATGAAGTTTAGGGACCTTCTAGCTTGACTGATTCTTTCTCACTGCCCTCGCCCCTGCACGTATCAGAGAGGCAAACTGCACAGTGTAGAGATGGAGCTGCTGGATTCAGACCCTGCCAGGAAAGGCTGGAAGTTGCTGTCTTGATTGCTGTTTGTGCTGTGTTGCTCTCCTAGTGACGGGACATCCAAGTGGGGAGTGGGAAGCTCTATGTACAGCTGTCTCTGCAGCCAAACCAGCCGAGCACATCACATGTTTCCCTCCTTTCCTGGCAGCAGCCTGGAGAGAAGCAGGGCATTCTGTGCCCATAGGAAACCTGCCCTGAGGTTTCTCTGCCTGCTAGTAGGGTGTTGGAAGGGCTGGAACAATCTCCAAGGCTTCTCTAGGTCAGCACACAGTAACTCATGCAGGCTGTGGCTGTTTAGTCAGCTCTGGGGCAGGATGGGCACTCGCTGTGCTCCAGGAAGGGACAAATCTGTCCTTACGTGAAATGCTAAAGGCAACACAGACCTGTGTGTTTCAGAGGCAGTGGCACAGTGGGGTGGGCAGTCTTGTTATAAATAGTGCTGGGTCTCCTGAGGTGGCCAGAGCTGGCTTATCCCTGCAGGATCAAGCTGGGGCTCCGAGGTTTGCTCCTGAGTCGGAGCGGCCGTGGCCGTGCGCAGTCAGCGGCACAGCTGCCAGTGAGACACGGGTCTGCTCTGTGATCCCTTCCTCAAATATCCCTCTAAATGATCCCTTCCTCAAATATCCCTCTAAACTGCCCTGAGCAAAGCCACTGCTTAGCTCGTGGGTTCTGACTAAAGATTGGAAGTGGGGTCACGGTAGGATTATACAATTTCAAGCTGCATGGAGTCAGTTCACAGGCTGCTTGTGCCACACTGACTTTATTAAAGTCATCTGCTTATCTAGTCAATTAGCTGTTCATTTAGTGGAATTTTTGCTAATTGTTACCATTAAATACTCAATGAGTATTTAATGCTGACATTAGGCTCTCTCAGGCTGAGAGAGTTGGGGTTATTCAGCCTGGAGAAGAGAAGTTTCCAGGGATACCACAGAGCACCTTCCAGTACCTCAAGGGGCTCCCAGAGAGATGGGCAGGGACTTGTGACAGGACAAAGGGGACTGGCTTTAAACTGAAAGGGTGTAGGTTTAGATTGCCCATTGGGAAGAAATTCTTCCCTCTGAGTGTGGTGAGATACAGGTCGCCCAGAGAAGCTGTGGATGCACCATCCCTGGAAGTGTTCAAGGCCTGGTGGGATGGGACTTTGAGCAACCTGGTCTAGCAGAAGGGGTCCCTGCCATAAACAGGGGTTGGAGCTATCTTTAAGCCAAACCATTCTGTGATTTTTAACAGCTCTTAGACTGTACTTAAAATTATTTAATAAAAATAAATTATTGAAATTTAATTTGAGCTTACCAAGTAAGTTCTCTCCCCAGCAAGGGGAGGGTCTCTGCACTAGAAAGGACATCCCAGGTCCATCAGTGGGACTGACCATTGGGATGTTTGGGTTTTCTCTGTCCTGCAGGCCATGGCTGAGCTGACATCCTCTCTCCTGATGGAACAGCCAGGGTCGGATGTGGAGGTGCCTTGGGGTTTCAGCATTATTTTACAGGGCTCCAGAGACACACCCTCTGCAGGGAATGTGGCTGATAAGAAGTGATGAGCCCAGATCATCTCCTGAGAAGAGGTCTCTGGTCTGCTCCCACCTGGCACAGAGACAGCTCCTGTGGGCAGCTGAGCCCTTCCCAGAAGACGCCCATGTGTTTGGATGTGCAGCTGGCTAAATCGGGGCTCTGCACAGCAAATATTTATCCTGCTTTGTCAAGCACAAAGAGCTGCTTGGCAGAGACATGGCCTCTCTTGTGGTTGATGTGTATCAGATGCTGTATCCTTTCTACCTGCCTTGGTGGAGGAGAAGGGAGAGCAGTGCCTTGCAAACCTCGTGCAGGCCCAGGATGTGCTGTAACCAAGGTGGCAGAAGGGGCTGCATCATAGACTGGACTGTATGGGCAGGGCCATTGCTGCTTCCACAGCAAAAGCGCCATGGAAGCAAAGGGAATGCTGGTCAGGGAGGGAGGAATATTCCCTGGACAGCCATGGCCAGCATCCCTCTCACCAATTCTGCATGTTGCAGCCATGGATCCTGACTCTCCACCAGTCCCTGGCCACTCAGGATGGGGGGAAGGTGGCTGGTGCACAGCAAAGGTAAAGCAAAAGTAGAAGGAGCAGTTGCTGATCCCCAGCTGATCCCTGGTGGGTGTTTCAGGGTGTCAGGGACAAGAAATGAAGCCACAGCATGGAGAGACTCTTGGCAGGCTTCCTCAGACACGTATCTTGGCTGGGAAACCTCACAGCTCAGGTGGAGAGCTGGCACTGTGAGAGGTGTGAGATGTGACTGTTTCTGTAGCCTCCCAGGGAGCAGGGAAAGCATGAGTAAGAATGGAAGAATTGATATGCCTGAAGCCACTCAAATCCTGTGAGTGCAGACAGCAACCTTCTACTTGATCAGACAAGTTTTATTGGTGCTTTGGCTGCTTTTGTGGAGGCTGATTATTGTTTTCCTTTTTTTTCTTTTTTTTTAAATCTCCTTTTACCTCCTTTTTTTTTCACCTGAAGCCAGCCTTGGGCTCTCTCAGTTTCTGTTACAATCTCTTGTGTGAGGTCACTTCTTCCCGCCCAAGGAGCTGCACAGACTCTGGCAAATTTTTACCAGGCTGGGAAGGAGCATTGTCTAGTGGTTAGAGACAGGAAAAAGCGAAGAGGGGTAGTACTTATCTATTTGTATTATTCCCCTAGTGCTCTGACACATGGGTGTATTACATCATGGTTACAGAAGTGTAACTTTAGGCATGACTAAGTGACTGAGGTTCAATGCAGAAGAGAGGATGAGGTGAGTAACGACAGAGGAGAAATTTTGTTGTGAGGTGAGGCAAGTTGCATGTGAACTTCTGGTTGATTTTAATTACTAAAAAAAAAGGGAAAAGAAGAAGAAGAAAAGCTTGACAACTTGTTGCTGATTCATCTCTTGGGGTAATGGGTAGAGCCAGGTGTTCTGTTCCCTGCACATGAGCGGTCCCAGGAGATGTGGGACTGCAGCCTGTGGTGCAGGAGGTGGCTGGCAGTGTCTGCAGGGGTGTCTCCTGCCAGGCAGGGCTGAGAAGAGATGCTGAGTCCCCAGCCTGTGGTGTGACCAGCAGTGCTGCTCTAGGATCCTGCTGGTGGCACTGGTCTGGCTGGTTACCCCTGCCAAGCCACAGCAGCTGTGTGAACAGGCACACAGGCTTGCTGCTCTGGAGACTCACAGGCCTTGTTGAAAATAAGCTGCTCATTCCTCTGGGTAGCACAGAGGCTAAAAGCTCCAGGTGGAATATCAAACCACAACATGCTTTCCTGTCAGCTGCCACCCCACCTCAGCACAGTCTGTACAACTCAGCCCTCTCTATGAGAGAATCAGCTTCTCTCCCCCCTTACAAACCATCACAGGTATTTTACATCTCTGTCTCTTTTTCCCATATTCCACAACCACTTTCCTTCAATGACAGTTGAAAAATCTCCCTGTCCAGATTCCTTTTGTTGTTGGGGATTCCTCTGGTTCCCCTTTGTCAGGTCATTCTTGGGGACTGAAGCCAGCAGGTCACCTAATTCCCTGGGGTCTTCAGCTTGAAAACCTGCACTGGCGGGGCAATAGCTGGAGTTTTGAGTCATGTGAATGACTATCAGAACTGGGCTGCATGTTCTCCTCAGCTCTGTGCTGGGTCCATGCATTTCTCTTGCTGTTTCTCTGTCCTCACCAGCGTGAGGTTTGTGTCAACACAGAAGCAAAATATGTCAGAGGAAAAGGCATTGGAGAAGAACATTTGTGTCTCCTAACAAGATTTCTGCATGAAGAACAGGTATCCAAGATTTAACTTTCATTACAGTCCTGAAAGAGAAATCCAAACCACGAAAGATCAAAAATACACAGAAGAGGGTGCAATTTTCTCAAATACCCTGCTGGATATCAGCAGTGAAGGACTGGGAGGAATTCAGCACATTCAGTAGTTAAATCCCATTGCTGCACTTGGTTTGAGCTAGGGTGGGTTGGCTGACTGGTTTTTCCTTAAGCAGCAGAAGGGAATGATCATTTTCCTTGAAATTCCCCACTCACATCCTGTGGAGACCCTGCTTGCTGGGCTGGAGGAGGTGATTCAGATAAGGCTGCTGATGGAAAGAAGGGGACGGTAATTTCTTAACCCAGTTTGAACCATCCTGAGGTCCTGTCTCCCCGCCCTTGAAGAGTTTATTTTGTCACCATATGCACTTTATTCTGAATAGGGGAGTGTTAGTGGCAAGACAGGGTGAGACCCATCTGCCAGTCTGTGCATCCATGTGTCCAGAACTCTTCAACTCACAGATTAAACTCCAGGAAGCTGAAGGACACACTGAGGGGACAAAGGAAGAGGACATGGGGACATGGTGGCAGACATGGAGGCTGCCATGCTCAAGACCACCATGAGCAACGTTGGGGCTGAAGGCAGAGCTGCCAGCAGCCATACAGCCACTGAATTCTTTGAAAAAACTCCAAACCCTGAAATTGGCACTCGGTAGCAGCGCTTTCGTTTCTCTGTGTTTCAGCTCATTGCCTGTAAACCCGGGGGCACTGAAGGGCGTTTACAGGGCACTGCAGAGCAGCCGGCTGGTTTCCTGCAGTGCCTGTGCTGGGGTCATGCCCAGCACCAGAGGTGTCTGTGGAAATGCTGACAGGGGTGAGCTTGTCTCCTCCACCAGCCCACAGCCACGTCCAACCAGCACATCGAGAGAGGATAATGTTATGTGAATGAAGGACATGGCTTAGAGAAAAAAGATTAATGGTTTTTGTCTTACACGGTTGACTCTCCAGGAACATCACTTAGCAAATGTTGCTTCTTTGTACAGCCTTCTTTGGAAGGTTGACCTTTTTTTGTGACCAAACTGCTCTCCTTTGTTTCCTTGCAACTGTTTTCTAGTGGTTTGTGCCCTCTGTAAGTCTGGTACCACAGTTGAACACTTTGCTTTTGCTCTTAGCGTGTGAAAACCTCTTGCAGAACCATTGAATCACCTGTTAGCAGAATTCATCATGTAACTGGCTCGGAAATTCAGTCTTTCTTTAACTGCTTTTTACTCATCTCATTCTTCTAATTTCCTCTGTGACCAAAAAAAAAAAAAAAGAAAAAAGAGGAAAAAAAATGCTACCCACCCCCTGAAGACCTGCTTTTTGAAAAGTGCTATTTCCTGTGGTCTCCAAGAGCACATTGAACATAGAAATGTTCAGAAATGAACCTGAAGTATCTCTGTGGTCTCTTACTGAGTTTAAAAGAAAACAGTTGGGCAGTGAGGCGCTGTGGTGACTTCCAGTAAACCCTCAGCCTTGCATGGAACTGCTGGGTCAGCTGGGCAGTGCTTGTTGGGAATCCCTCCTTCCCCAGGCCACTGCCTGGTCTCCAAAGGCCCTGCCAGGGCTGCAAATATATTTCTGCCAGAGATGCAGACAGAAATGCTTTTTTTCCCCTCTCAGCATCCCTGTGTGCTGAAAGGGGCAAGCAGGGCTGAGCCTTGTGTGATGTACTCAGAGTCTCACCTGGAGTGTGTCATAGAAGTGACACCTGCTAGCTGGACACACCTCTCTGTGCTTGAAATTTAAATGCTGGGTGCTTGTGATGGGCTGACCCCGATCAGCTCCCCCAGGGCCACTCTCACTCCCCCTCCTGAACAGCACAGAGGGGAGAAGATAAGTTGGAAAATCTCACGGTTGGGATAAATGCAGGTAGAGCACTTACCAGTTACTTTCATTGCCAAAGCAGACTCAGCTGAGGGATTTTATTGTAATTTATTGCCAATTGAAAGAGGTTTGGGTGGTGAGAAACAAAAACAAAGCAATGCCTTCCACACACCTGCAACCCATTTTTTTCCCCCCTTCATTCCTTCATTCCTAGCTCCTCTCCTTCTCCCTTCATGGCTGCAGCCAGTTGATAAAACAACTCCTTGCCGTTCCTCCCTGCATTCCCCTGGCATGGTGTGGATCCCTCCTTGCCCTGGAAAGGCATTAATGAGAAGGAAGGTGGTAGGGCAGGGCACACAGGAGGGGCTGGAAGTGGCTGTGGAGGAGAAGAGTCGTGTGGCTGAGGCGTTAGAAGCAGCTGGCTGTGGGGAACGGGCTGTGTGGGAAGTGACACTCATTATTCGTTAATAAGTGCTATATCTATGCCTATAGATAGGCATTTTCCCCCTTAAATGAAGCAAAATTACCCATAGCACAACCTGCAGCCAGCCAGGGAGCAGGTAAAACTGTCAGCACTTTAGGCAGGACCCTTGAATTGTGTTGTATTTAAATTTGCAAGGAAGTAAAATGTAATTGTTTTGAAATTGATGTAATGATTTTGTTTCCTATGTTAGTGAGTTCCCCAATGTCCAGATTAAAGCCTGAAGGCCTGGAGGAGTTATGTGGGGAATTCTGTTCATTTTGTGGCTCTGGCTGGAGCCACATGTATTGCTGGAGATACAACTACCCAAGTCCTTATGTGTGTGTTGAGGAGAGGGTGGTGGTCTGAAGTCTGGCAAAAGTTAAATTTCTGTGCTAGTGGCTGGAAAGGAAAGCCTGAATAGAAACTAAGAAATGCTTCTTTTTAGTAAGGAACAATTCAGAGCAAGGAGGGAGAACAAAACAGATACAAAAGGTTTCCCTTCAGTACCTGGAGTTTTGGGGACATTGGTCTGAACTGGCTCCAAGTGTGCCCTTTGTGAGTTACATTTTCAGCAGGAGGAGAGCAGGACAAAGGTGTAGCAACACACATAAACCCTGCAGTAAATGAGGAGGCTGAACCAGGGAGCTGGAGCCAGGGGCTGGGGTGGAGGCCCAGGATTTGGACAGCCATTGGCAACGAAGACACAGGTTTGCCAACAGGTTCTTTGGTGGCACAAGGAGAGCTGAACAGGTCCCAGCTGCCTGGCATTCACCGTTAACACCCATCTAAGCCAGTGTCCGTGTGTCCTGCGTGTTCTCCTTGGCTCTGCCATGCAGTGCTGCCAGCAGGACTCGTGCCACCCCCCCAGCTGCCCGGGCAGCGTGGCACTGTGACACAGCGGTGTTCCAAAGCAGCCTGGGGACAGCCAGGCCCCGGTGATTCACAAATATTTGCATTCTGCAAACGACCCTTCCACCGGGGCGGGTGAGTCGCAGCTGGTGGTGCTGAGGGCTGGCAGGGAACAAAGCCCATCCTTCCATGAAGGCTGGTGGAGTCTTCCCTGGCCCAGGTGCTCTGGCTCCACGGCCTGTGCTGAGCTGAGGATCTTTTGGAAGCTCCATTCTCCACACTGCTGAGCAAGGTGCCCGCCTGATCCTGCAGCAGCGGCCATTCCCTGCGAGCAGGGATGGTGCTGACGGTGTCCAGCGCTGCAGCTCAGTCTCAAGCTGGAACTGTCCCTCCTCTGTGCAGTGTCTCTGCACTCAGGGTGATGTTCTCAGGCAGGGGAACTCTCCTCCAGCAACCAGGGAGGAGGAGAGGACGTGCAGGAGGGGATGAACAGCTCCTCCCCATTCCAGACACCTTTGGGGTGACGGGCTTGTTCCAGCTGTAGGTGCTTGCACTGGGCTGTCCCCAGTGATGCCTCTCTGCCACCTGGAAGGGAGGAAATCAGTAGCAATGGTGATAAACGGCTCGGGGCTTAATAGGACAGCAGATACAAACAGAAAATGTTTCTTCATTTGGTGGAAAAGCAGCTACAGGAAACCAAGCCACCTTGGGCAGGAAGCAGAGGTTACTGAGGACAGGGACAGGAGAGCTGGCGGGGGGTTGTGTGCTTCTGGTGCTGGTGGTGTTGATCCGCTGCTGCTCCAGAGAATCGTCACCACCTTAATTCCCTGACAGTGGAGCCTCAAAGGGCTTTCTAGGAGGAGTAAGGATGGGAGACAATCTACTCTGCTGTGCATCCCGCACCTCCCAGTCATGGCTGGATGAGCGCTCTTAGGAAACAGCTCTGCAGGGAAGAATCTGGAGTCATGGCAGCTTATGAACTGCTGTGTTAAATATGTGGAGGCCTTGAAGGCTAAGGAAAGGAGGTTTAAAGGGCACTGTTTAAATGAATGCCCTGCTTTACACATGCAAATCTGCAGGCTTGTTGATATGTGACTTCTGGAGGCAGGTACCAGATGTGAGCGTATCAAAGTGGGATCGGGCAAAATCATACCCGGACTGCTTTGAGAATGTTAAGTGGGAAGCTGAATTCAGGGTAATCTTAAAAGCAAAATCCCTAGGAAACTCAAAAGTAGATTAAGATCCAAATAAGCATCTGCTGAGTTCAAAGAAGCTGGAGGTGGCTGTTGCCAGTATTTGTTACTGAGACTATTCACCAGGTAGGCCCAGTGATGTTACTTCCAGCTGTATCCCTGAAGAGCTTTAGACAAACAAGGTAACATTAAACTACTTAGGCACTGGAGCTTTCCCAGTTCTTTTGAAGATTTGTTGCACAGATCTCTTGGGACCAGTGTGGGTTGAGTGTGATATGAAGTGTATCAAATTGAAAGTTTTAGGTTGGCTCATCAGCAAAGTGCTCAGTTGTGACGTGAAAGCAAAGGACCTGAGCACACAGAAGAGAAATCCTTCAATGCCTGGATGGTTTTCTGCCTTCCATTTCTCTGCCTCTGCTGTTGATAACCCACTTAACTGAGATGTCCTTCCCAAGAGAGGGGTCACTGCTCTCTTCATGGCTCAGTATGCAAAAAATTGTCCCCAAAAAAGCCAGCTATTTGTAACGAAACCGTCACAGGCTCGGAAAGGACTATATTATTTGGGGAAGAAGGAAAAGTGGGAAGAAGTGAGAGGAGTTTATTGGATTTGCATGGCAAGGTGTTGGTAGTGGGGTGGCTTCTGTGAGAAGATGCCAGGACCTTCCTCTGTGTCCAATAGAGCCAACACCAGCCAGCTCCAAGATGGACCTGCCAGGGCCAAAGCTGAGCCCATCAGTGATGGTGGCAGTGCCTCTGGGATGATGTGTTTAAGAAGGGGGAAAAACTTGCACACTGGCAGCTGGAGAAGAGAGGAGTGAAGTTATGTGAGAAACACAAGCTTGGGGAAGAAGGGAGGGAAGGAGGTGCTCCAGGTGCTGGAGCAGAGTGCAGACCTCCCCCACAGAAGTCCACGAGGGAGCAGAGATCCACCTGAAGCCCATGGAAGTCCACGAGGGAGCAGGAATCCACCTGCAGCTCGTGAAGGATCCCATGCTGGAGCAGGTGGATGCCCCAAGGAGGCTGTGACCCTACAGGGAGCCTGCACTGGAGCAGACCTGTGAAGAGAGGAGCCCACTCTAGAACTGGGTTGCTGGCAGGATTTGTGACCCTGTGGGAGCAGTCTGTTCCTGGAGGGCTACACCCTGTGGAAGGGAGCAATGCTGGAGCAGTTTGTGAAGAACTGCAGCCCGTGGGAAGGACTCATGTTAGAGAAATTGGTGGAGGACTGTCTCCCATGGGAAGGACCTCATGCTGGAGCAGGGGAAGAGTATGAGGAGTCCAACCCCTGAGGAGGAAGAAACAGCAGAGATAATGTGTGATTAATTGACTACAACCCCCATTCCCTTTGTCTTTTAGTGAGACTTGCAGTATAGTGTTGTAGTGTTCATGGAATTAGTTAATTTTTCTCAGAATTAACTTCTGAGAAGAAGTTAAATTCTAGCTCACAGTTACCATTCTTGGGGAAAAAAACAGAGAAAGCTTTTACCCTTACAGGAGAAAGACTTGAGATCCACTGGTGAAAAACAGCCGAATCTGGGTGAAAAATGAAACACCTGGTGATTAATTAGCCTGAGGAATCCTGATTTGCTCATTCTTCACACCTGTATGGAGAACAAGGTGCAGCAAAGGTTAATTGCCCTAATTGGGCCAATTACTTAAGTGGGGTGAGGTGACTGGGAGCCAGTGCAGTTCTGTTGTGCTGGCTGGGAGGTAAGGCTGTGTGCTCTTCTGCCTTTCTGCTTTAAATTCTGCAGCTTAATGTTCCTGTCTGGGCCTAGGGCAGAGCATGGACTTGAGTTTGCTGTGTGTGTTTGAAAGTGGCCTGGCTTTGTGCTAATTCATCTCTGGTTGCTGAGACAGTGCTTCAAAAGGAGGCTTGGAGTCTTAATAATGCACCAAATGTCTGTTTCTGGGTAGTGCCAGAGGGTGGACAGAGGCTGTGGGGACCTTTTGTGTGACCCAGGAGCTGCTGCAGTGCTGTGCGGATACCATGTTTTCAGCGTAATGCTTGGAACCACATCTCCAGAGGTTCTTCGGGACAGCTGGTGAATCAGAGGCTGGACAAACTCCAAAGGCAGCAGAATCCCAGCCAACAAGGAATGCTTTGTTTCCCTTCTCTGTTGCTGATACCTGGGCTGCAGAGGGATTGGTGCACTTTGACTCTAGAAATTGGCTGCTGTCTAGGCTGCCCAGCTGCAAAAACAGCGAAAGCTGTGCCTCAGTGACCTTGGCTACTGTGCAGCTCCATAGGGCCCTCTTTGCAGGCCTTGGGACTACAAGATTTTCAGGACTGCAGTTGCAAAAGATGTTCTTCTGTGGTCGTAAACCAAAACACGAAGCTTAAAGCTCGCACGAGAGCGAGTGACACTCGGCTCAGCAGCAGCCACGCAGGGATCAAACAGTGTTTACAAGAAAGGAAGCCACCTAAGAAATCACCCTTGATGATTTTACCTGATGAAAGAGCTGTGCTCCCTCTCTGCACCCCCGAGCACGGTCACTCCCCCAGGCTGCTGCCTGGCATGTATGGGCCAGAGGCACTAAAAAACGCGTGCGAGGCTGCTCCCCAAGCTAGTGGGAGCATTCCCTGCTCTCCTGCCATAAATCCCCTGGGAACAGGGAGCATTCCCAGCTCTCCTGCCATAAATCCACCGGGACCAGGCTGAGATACGCCGGACTGGAGTGGAGCCAGCGTAGGAGCTGGATGGAGCTGGCTGCAGACACTGCTGTGTGAGGTAAGGGCAAGAGGGGCTCCAGGGTGGGGTTGGGTGCTGTGCTTGGTGTGTTTTGAGTCCAGCAGTGGTGTTGGGGGACACCTCTACGCAATTAATCTCAAGCTTCTCAGCACTGTTTGATCAGAAGCAGCGCAGTGCAAGTGCTTCCCCTGTGAAAACTGATCTGGGGAGATAAGGTACGAGGTAGACATTTCCATTAGACATAAAAGAAAAGAAAATAACCTCTTTTCCACCACCTCCACCACCACATTCGTTCCATGCCCCGGTGGAGGGAGATGAGAGGAGGCAGGAGGGCTGAGTGGGTAGAGCTGAAGCCCAGTGCTGACCCAGGACTTCTCCGTACCTGGGTATCCTGCACGGGAAATGGAGCAGAAGCAGGCTTCAGAAGGAATGGGTGTCCACTGCTGCTCCAGAGTTGGCTGTTAGCCATAAATGGGTGCCTTAACTCACCCTGTGCCCACTCTTGCCCTGTTGAGCCTCAGCTGAGTGTGTTTCTATCCTTCCCCTCTCTGCAGTGGGGCTGCAAAAGGGCGGAGAAGCTCTGTGTGTCCATTGATTAGCTGTGGGGGATGGAAATGCAAAGCCCTCTCCTTTGTTTACTTTGAATTTATTTTTTTTTTTAAACTGTTGTGTACTCCCCTTGGTTTCTTTGAATGTTGAAGGCTGAACATCTTCTTGACAGGGACCCCAAAGCTGTGCCCAGAGTGAGGCTCTCCTGCCACAGTGCCCGTGTTAAATGTGCTTTTTCAGGGTTGTTGAGCCTGGATAGTGGGAATCCTCTTCCCATAAGTCCCTGGAAAGGTTTTTGAGAGGTTTTGAGTGAGGCAGGTTCTTTCCTTGTAGTACTGTTTCTGTTCTGTAATGCCTCATTCTCTTATCTGTGCTGAGGTGGTTTATGCCATTTCTAAGATGTGGTATTTTGTCATTTTTCATGTATGAAATGAACTTACTTAAAATATGTGGGAGAAATGCCATTTCTCTTTTCAAAGCTCTGTTGTCCTGCTCTAAAGCTCCCTGCTTGGGCAAAAATATTGCAACTGCCCAGGCTTACTCATTTACCAGGGGATGCATGTTTGTCACCAGGCATGGGGGGCAACATCATATTTATTTCCAGGATAACAGAAGACTGTTCGTTTAAATACTTGTTTGAAAACCACATTACTAGCTTGCTTTTCCATGTTGGCTGGTAAAGGGAGGTGTTTTCTTTTATTTATTTATTTAATTTATTTATTTTTAATCTGTTGCAAAATCATCCCCAAAGGTATGAAATCTTTGTTTTAGCTGGAGTTCTGATGTGAGAACAACAAGATTCTCGTGATGCTTTTTCCTCTGAGGTTTTGCCCTATGTTTCTGATTTTATTTTTTTTTTTACTGTGGTTAATTGTAATTCTGTGAACGTGGCTTCTGGTGAAAATGCTGCTGGTGCTAAGGGTGTGGGGGAATGAGTGCTGCTGGTGCTAAGGGTGCCAGCAAGCAGGCAGCTTATCTGGGTGGCATCGCTTGCTGTGCCCAAAGTGGCAGCCGGTGTAAGAAACCTGCCCGATTCATCCTGCCCGGGACTGAAGGCTGCAAAGACGGAGGGTGAATTCCCTGAAGGAATATAGAGAGGGGGCTCCCTGGATGGCAGGCAAGCAGAGGGAAAGGGAAGTGCATTGGAGCAGAGCAAAGGACCCCAAACTCTGTCCCAAAGGCGCTGTGTTTATCAGCCCTGGCACAGGGGCGGGGAGAAGCGCAAGCAGTTCTGCGTGCCGTGCTGATGTGAACAGTGGCATAGATGCCCAGATAAGTAGGAAAAACACCATCCTCCTGGTGATTCTGCCTCTCCATAATCACTCGCATCTGCATTGTTTTTCTCCTGCCCACGTGTTTTACGTTTCGGCTGCTCCAGCGGGCGCACGAAGAAACCACCCTCGCACAGCTGCGTGACTCACGCTGTCCCCTCCAGGAAACCCAGGGCTCATCTCGCTGTAGCTGATAACAGCAGCTCCTCCTCAGCTTCACAGGTGCTCCGACACCTCCCAAATGCTGCTCGCCGCGGCTCCAGGGGCATCCCCACCTCCTCAAATTCAAATGTGCTCAGGAGATGAAAGAGCCGAGCTCCTCCTCCGCAGCCCGCGGTTGGGTTACCTTTGCACGGAGCCGGCGGGGATTCCTCCCGGAGGTGGCTTTTCTCTTTCCTGCTTTGAGCTGGGCTGCCCTTTGAGGGCTTTCCTGCCCTGCTCTGCCCTGTGCTCCAACCCTTTCTCTGCTGGAGCCGTGTGTAACGCAGTCACGGTGTTTCTGTGCAGAACAAGGCGAGGATGCCTTGGGGAAAGCCTGATGGGGATATCCAGAGCAGGGTGGGGAGGAACAGGGCCTGCAGGAGCGGTGGGAAGGCTGTCTCTATTTTGGGATTATATTGACTTTAAATAGCTTGAGAAAACCGAGGCAGTCTGTGGGTGCAGGGTCTGGTGTGCACACACGGCTGCCAGGGCAGTTCTAACACATCGGGGCTCTTGCTTTTTTCACGTGAGATTTTTGCTCTGCTTGGCAAAGCAGTGGGAGTGCAGGATTTCTCTCGTCTCTTCTGGAGGCCTGGTGATGGTATCCAGCCGGTGATGTTTGATTGTAAACTCTGAACAGGTGTGAGCCCTCAGTCATTCCCATCTGCTCCCCCCACCCTGTGGAAATGACTGAAATAAGATTGAGTTTGCTGTCATGGGGTATGGCAGGGGGAGACAGGCTATCCTCATTTCAAAGTGGAGGTGCTGGAACTGCCTGTTTGGGTGCACCAAAGAATGTGCCAGGGTGGTGTGAATATTGCTTTTCAGCAAGATGTGTCAGTATTCAGTCTGCTCAAAGAGGCCTTGCTCTGTGTGAATTCAGTGCTGCATCTTCATCCCACCAGGGGGTGACTGCCAAAAGTTACAGCCATGGGGTGTGGGACAAGGTTGAGCATCTTGGTGCCTGGGGCATGCCCTGCAGGACACAGCTGTCTCAGCTAGCAGTTTCCCTGTGAAATGGGTATTAAGGTGTGTATTAGGGACCTTTCAAGGATTTTGGGCCACAGGAGGAAATACAAGCTCTTAAAAGCTGTCAGGGTCCAGGCCCGTGCTCTGGTTCTTGGAGAAAATCCCTGCAGGACACAGGGAAGAACAGAGCTGAGGTCCCTGCACTGAATCACTAAGTGATGCCTTCGGTCCCACCACTCTGGGAGGCTGTGCTTGCTGAAATCTACCATTACTGGGTTTCCTGTCACTCCTCGGTGTTTTTTGTTCTCTGTTGGCAAGATTGGTGTTATCAGGACACGGACATCTGTTGTCTTTCTTGTGTGGAGAGGTGCACAAATGTTTATTAGATATGCACCATACAGGCTGTGTTCTCCCTTCTCTTGCCATAAGGACTGACCTGTCAGAAATGCCCAGAGAACTGGATTGACCTGAATACATTCGGTTTGTGGCGTGGGCTCCCTAAAGGCACCAGGGGAGCAGAGCAGGATGGGATGGGATTTGAGGAATTCCCTTATTTAATTGGCAGCTCCTTGGGGTCTCAAGGAGGTTTGTTCTGAGAGTGTGAAAGCACAGCATGGGGACACGCCTTGGTTTTGCTGTGACAGTGCAGATAAATGGTGGCGCTGGTGCTGCTGCGTGGTGGCCCTGCTGGAGTGTGAGCAAGGCCACTAGATGTCTGTATAAACCAGGCTGTGGCAAGCAGCGCTCCCAGCTGCGGGCTGCGAGTTTATTGGCTTATCAAGGACGGAGATAAGCACGGATTCATAAATTTCAGCCTCGTGTGGTGATCACAGAAGGGTGGCAGTGAAGGAGGGGTTCAGGGCAGGTCCTGCAGCATGGAGGGGATGGTGCACGGCCAGGAGGTGGCTTGCAGGAGGCCAGGTTAATGCCACCACTCTGCCACTGTGGTCAGCACTCCCAGCAAGGAGCCCCTGCACCGCAGGGAGGTCTGTCCCTTGCCAAGGAACCTTGTTTTGTTTAATGGCAGCAGAGGCTTTTGCTCTTTGCCTGCAGTGACTCCTTCCAGTTGCAGGCTTGACAGCACCTCCACGGCAGGGCTCGGTCTCTGCTGTGAGGGGTTGGTGCAGCTGTGCTTTCACAGGGAACAAGGTGCTTTCCCAGCTTGCAGTGTCCCTGAGATGGGCATTAAGGTGTGTACAGAACCTTCCGAGTACTCTGGGCCGCAGCAGGAAATGCAAAGCTCAGGTTCAGATGGTTCCCTCCACAGCAGCCCAGCAGCTCTGTGTCTCTGGGCACAGCCACTGCTCCGAAAAAGGGCCCGCAGGTCCCTTTGGTGGTGAGAAGGAGCCCTCCTCCCCATTCCCTCACCCCTGGCAGCACCGGGTTGTGTCTGTATTCCCCAGACCCTCCGGTGTGGGTTGGACCGTGTCCCGCCCAGAGAGCCGCGTTTCCCTGCCAGGGAGGGTGCTGCCAGTACCAGAGGGCAGCTGCTGCGAGGTAGAGGACGAGAAAGGGGCTCTCCCAGTGTTCGTCCTCTCGCACCGTTCCTCTAAACCCACTAGAGGGCAGGGGAATTCTGTGAAAGAGCAGGGTGCCCTCCGAGCCTGCTGGAGAGAGCTCAGCGATCCCTGCGGTGACAGATCCTGCACCCGAGGCAGGACCCTGCTGGCTGCTTCCTGACGGAGTCCTGTGGAAGGCCGGTTTTGCTGCAGCCTGGGCTGGGGCAGGAGCAATTCCTCGTTACCCAAATTCCACCTTCTCCCTCCCTGCTCCGCTGACACCTCCCCTCATCCACCTAGACCCTTCCTACTCTGCTCCATCCCTTGTTCCAGCTTTGCCAGCCCGGGCTTGAGCACTCTGCTCGGGATGCTCAGCCTTGCTGTAGAGAACAGGGAGGCTGCTCTGAGGAGGGACGAGCAGCCTCTGTGCGTGGAACATCTGGTGTTTTACGCCTCTAGCCCGTGGGAACTCGGAGAACTCAGTGGCTGAGCTCAAAGTGTGCGTCCCTGAGCTGCAAAACGCAGGAGGATTGTGCAAGGCAGAAAATACTGTAACGTGGTAATGGAGGAGTGGTGTGTCCCCCTCGTGCTGGCTGTGTGGAGTTGTAGGAAGGGGAAATGTGCAAAGGGACCGTGTCCAGGGGTCATGGGCCCAGTGGCTGGGGGCAACTGGCCTGCGATCCTCCTCAGCTGAGCCTTGGAGCTCAGCAGGGCTAAGGGGAGGTGCAGCTGTGGGAAAATAATTACTGTGTGTGCTCCCTGTGCTGCCTCACACTGAAGTCCCTGAGCGGAGGGACGTAATCAGGGTGTGGCTGGAGGCTGTCTCTGAGTGGAAGCAGGACACGGTCAGAGCTGTGCGTGTCTCCCCAATTCCCAGGAATGCAGCTGTGCTCTCTGGAGATGTTTAGTAGGCCCCTGCTCACTGCAGGGTAAAGCAGCCAGAGGCAGAGTGGGCAGCTGGAGGATGAGCCTGAGGAAGCTGGGGATTTGCATGGGGGCATTGGAGCCATGGCATGGGGTGGAGATGAGGAAAGGGGGTACTGGGCAAAGCTGGCCCTGTCTCCTGCCCTTACCTTTAAAAGAACATTTGTCTGGCTTTTCTTGAAGGAAGCTTGGGCTTTCAGGAAGATCCTGCCTACAGATGGCTGTGCCCTATTTAGGGTATTGCTCAACGGTGTTTGTCAGGGCCAGCATTTGTAAAGTATGGAGCAGACCACGTGTCTCTCGGGGATCCTCACTTTTTATTTTTTCTTTAATTCCAGTTAGCGAGGCATTGTCTCAAAAGTCCGGATTGATAGCTTCCAAATGGATTGTTTAAATCGTGGTGTTGGACAACCTCTGGTGTACCCCTTGAGGAAACCAAATAATCCCTGCTCCAGGGGAGACACCACTGCTTGCTCCTGTGTGTCCTTCACTGTCACACCTAATTTTGGATCCAGAAAATACATATGCCAGCTGGTGTGGGAAAGTATAAGGGGAACGGACTGTATTTCTTTCCTAGGAGATTTTGAGCACTTGCCTTTCTGAGACAGCTGGGAGCAGAGTATGGAGCCCAGTTTAGGCAAGGCTAAAGTCCAGCTGGTTACCCTGCAGCTGGGCTGGGCCAGACTGGGACACTGCATCCCATGCCCACAGCATGGGTACGTGTATCCTCTGGCAGCCTGGTCACACAGAGATGTGTTTTATAGCTTCAGAATGCTACAGGTTGATGTATTTGGCTGTATAAAACCCTGGATTTACTTCCAAGCCAAACAGATGCATTGTTAACACTGTCTGTGCTTTCTGGAAGTACCAGGCCACCTTCTGTATCCAAAACTAAGAGCCAGAAAAATGGCAGCTTTTGCTACAGTCTCCTAACTGGCAGGAATAGATTGCAGCTGGATGCAGAATAACTGTGTTTTTCAGGAGATAGAGAAGTTGCCTTTTGGAGGAGAAGAAGTCTCCAGCCAGTGCTTGATGCAGTGTTTGGAAAGGCAGGAACTGAGGCTTGCTCAGCTCTGGATCTCTGTGCAGGACACTGCTAGCAGAGCGTCACACCAGCACTGAGTCTGCAACACAGCTGCTTTCCCTGGGAGCTGCTACTCTGAGGCCTCCTCAGAGCAGCGGAGGTAGAAAACTGCTTTGGTTTAGTGAGTGCTCTGGGACAGGATGCCTCTTCCACCTCTGGAATCAGTGGGTCACTCAACAGGCTGTGTGATGGGCAGGCCATGGTTTGTTTCTTGCTGAGCAGAGGTGTCACATAATACCAGAGGAGTTCAGAAGCCTGCAATCCTTTTGCTAAGTGCCCTCTCCTTTTTCAGATTTGCTTCTATCCTTTTGGGCTTTCTTCTTGTAGAAACCTCTTGGTCCAGAACTTTAGCCTCTGTTTTGTTTCCCATGACATGGCTGGCTGCACTTCCAGCTCGTGAAGGAGATATAGCCAGGAGAAGAAGCAGAGAGAACCCAGAGAGGAAACAGGGGCAGCTAAGAGCACAACAGAGCCAAGGAGGGGAAATAAGTGTGTTCTGTGGCTAGTGAGAGATGTATTTTCTGCCTCCCAGCTGAGGAGGTTTTTCAGTAACTACTGAATGAGCAGGCTGGTGCCATGGTGTTTTGGTACAGGTTTGACAGGAGCAGGGTCTGGGGTTGCATTTTTTGGTCAATGTTTGCAGTCACTGCTTGCAGCTGTGCCTTCTGCTTGGTTTCCAGTTCCTGACTTATTTCCCATCTTTGGATTGGAGGTCCCATCTCAACACACCCTGTTTTGATATATTTGTTCTATCATTGTGGCTGCTGCCTTCACAGCTGTGCAGTTGCCTCTGGCCCGTTTGTCCCCAACAAGCAAATCTTGGCAGGATGTACACTGTAGCCAGGTAGGACTTGTTTTTGTGGTCTGGTCTCATCACTGCTGAGGTGGCATTCTCCTTGGAGGTGCTGGAAAAGGAGATCACCCAAGCTCACAGTGGCTTGCTGTAAGCCCAGTCTTGCTCTGCTCCGTGTGGGTGAGGTGACCTCTGGAGATGTTGATGTTGGGGGGAAATCCTTCTTTTAGAGGTTCAAGAGCTGGAGGTGGGAGAATTTGCACTCACCAGCTGGCCTTGTGAGCCCTTCCCAACTCTGTTCACAGCTGTATGGCTGGGCTTGGGGTAGCACCCAGCCCTGAGAAAGTTTGTTTTGCAGCACTGTGAAAATGCAGGGTTAGAGCCAGCCATGAGTGTGAAAACCCAAACCACGGCAGTGAAATGAGTCAAAACCTTTCCACTCCCAGTGTCCTGCACTGAGTGCCTCTGACCTTTCCAAAATGTGATGCTGACCAAGTCTGGGTGGGCTCCCATCTGGAGGTCGCTGCTGACACCTTTCTATTGGCACGCTTGGAAACTTGTTCTTCATCCTGTAAAAGTCTTGCTCTAGGGGAGAACCAGCTGAAATTCCCCATGAACCAACCATTGTAGCCATCTCTTGGTCAGTCTGGTGGATTCACTCTTGCCCTTCAGAGAGTTCTTTCAGTGTCTAAAAATGCCTTCATTCCTCTGAGCATCCTTCAAGCAAGCTCAGAACTGTAGCTTCTCCCAGCAGATGAGCTGCTTGGCTGGCTCTGATGTGGTTTGTGGTTACGTGTAACATTGCTCATGTGGCCCTCCTGTGCTTTTGATTTTCTGAATCACCAGTGAGTGCACTTTCACAGGCAGGTGTGAGCCTTGCTCAGATGATGTGTGTAAATACCCTGGAGAGACTCTGAGAGGCTCAGCTTCTTCCAGCCTGACCTGCAGGGTCCCTGTGCCTACAGCAGGGGTGGGTGTGTGGCCTCCAGGTGCTGGTGGAGCCCAGCACTCCTGTGCAGCCCCAGGGACACCCTGCCAGGTACAGTCCTTGCACTGAGCTGCTGTGGCTCCAGCCACACTCCGGTGTGCGATGGAGCTCCCCAGGGTTAGATGGGAGCCAGTCTCATTCCTCACTTGCCAACTTACCATCTCCTCATGGCCAAGCTGCTGCAAAGCCTGAATTTTGAAAGATTCAAAGAGTCCTGGTGTTGACCTGCCACAGTATGGGGGCTTTGAAGATGTTTGCTCTGCTGGAGCCCTCTGTGTGTGTGTTAAGTGAATAAAAGGCAGACACGGGTGTCCCAACCTGCCAAATCGGCCACAACACATCAGCGACAGAGGCCAGGCACAGTGCTGCTATTGGAACATAGGGTGAACATCAGTGCCTTGTCTGCTAAAACATGGCAAAGCAAACAGTGGGGAGTGAACTTTGTAGGAGCCCTGGTTTCTCCAAATTGTGGGTCAGTCACGGCTCTGACAGAGCCTGGGTCCAGTGGGTGCAGGTGCATTTTGGAGCTACCACACTGTTGCTGGTCCAAATCCTGAATATCTCACTCAGAAGTGGTTTGTCCTGTTACACTGGGCTGTGCTGGAGCTGAATTTGGTGCATCTGCAGAGAAGGACCATGAATCACACAGGCCCAGGAGTGCCCTCTCCTGACTTAGCAGGATGATAACGAAAAATGTGTCAAAGGTGATCAACCAAGATGCTGATTAGAGAAGAAAGTACCTAAGAACAAGGAGCTGGTGCACAACACGGTCCTCCCAGCACACTTACACTAATTTGTAGTTTGTCTGACTGCCTCTTGTGCTCTCTTAGCTGCATCTCCACTCCTCTGCCTGAGTGCTGCTGAGTTTCCAGCAGCAAGTTAGCAAAGCCAGCTAAACCACCAAGAGGAGCCTTCAGCCAGGCCTGACCCCGTTAATCAGCAATGGAAGATCCTCACTCCTCTGTTGAACAGTAGCCAGAGATACAGGATGTTGTTTTGGCAATGGTAGTAGATGTGCAGGGTGTTTGAGTGGTAGTGGGAGGATGATAGGAAAGAGGGTGCCCTAGATGAGAAGGGGATTACAGCTCTGCTCCAAAATAGCACCCAAGGAAACAAAAATTGGTCAGTGAGAGGCACAAACAGAAGGAATTTGTGCAGCTAGAGGTGAGAAATAGAAACTGGTGGTTGAAGTCACCCAGAATCGAGACTCAATCTGAGAAGAGATTTCTTGTGAAAACAGAAATACAATTAAAACCTTTTTTTTTTTTTTAAAAAAGGTGAATGTTTTACTTTGCAAAGGTCCTGAGAGGCTTCCCATAAAACTGTCACTTGGAGGAGAGGCAATGTCAGCATTGAAACCTGGCTTCTGATCCCACCCTGATAGACGAGAAACGAATCAGGGAATACTGGGAGCATCCTCTTGAACTGGAGGGTCTCTTTAGCTCTTCCAGAAGGGAAGTGATGTTTTTCTGTGGTATTTTTCTCCTGCCATTGAGTTCATAGTCCTCTGCTGCCTTCTTTAAAGAGGGGGGAAGAAAAGCCATATGAAGCAGATTAGCCAAATCTTTGTAGCATATCCAGGAGCTGAACTCCTCAGCTTGCCAGGGTTTTTCTGCAATGTTTTCTTATGTTGTGGTTGAGTCAAGCACTTATGAGACCCTTAGAAATAGAAATTTTTATGTGTGTGTTTGCCTCTTTGCCTTGTGGATAGGTGCCCTATGCTGCTATTGGCAAATTTGATTTGGAAGAGCAGAGAGTTTGTATCCCGAGGGATTTGGGGGTTGAGATTTCTGGCTCACAGGCCTGAGCAATGCTCAGATCTAGCTCCCAGGGCCTGGCCCGTTTCCTTTCGTTGTGTTGTGCAATAATGCATTTAACTTCCAATATCAGAGGCTGGCAGCGCTCTGCAGCTGTCTGAGAAAGGTCACCGAAAGTCAGAGGAGTTTCACAAAAAACATAGATGAAAAGTTGACTCAGATTCACTGAAATGAACAAAACTCTTTCCTTTTTTTCTTTTAGAATTATGTGTTTTTTGTGAAACTCGCTGGTTTTGCTGTGACCTTTATCTCTTACTCAGTTGCAAGAGGCTTTGTTTTGGCAGGCACAGGGGGAAGGACTTCAATACAGAGTTTGTACCCTGTGCTCGATGGTGAAGGATGGATTGAGATTTCCTGTGGCAATCCTGTCACCAATTAACAGCTTCTGCTGTTGCTGGTGCCACAGGGGCCCTGGGGATCATATCCAGAATCCTTCCTCTCATCCATGCAGGTGTAAGGAGGCACCTCTTCTGTGATTTGTTGCCATCCCACCAGTTTTTCTTGCCTGACAGGTAAAAGATTCTAGAAAATAAGAACTGTGGCCTCTGTATGAGTGGCAGCATTTGGGGCTGTTCATCAGCCTGGCCTGAATTTAAAGGATTTTCCTAGCCCCCAGCTGCAGTGCCGAGCAGACAGGCTGTTAGTTTGGCTCTTGCATCCTTTTCTTGTTTCATTTTATCTTTTCTGCGTGTAACCAACCAGCGATATCTGATGAGGTAATGAGAAGGCTCCAGTGCAGAACAGAGAGCATCAAGAGGTTGTGATGCTGTAGATATTTTTGGGGAGAGGTGATATTTGAGGTAAGCAATCACAGCCTCAGGTGACTTTAGGATGCTATTAATAGCCTGTCAAGCATAACAGCTGTGGCAGCTGATGGCCTCTATGTGGGCTGGTGGTTCCTGCAGACACCACTGAAACCAGTGTTCTTGCCTTGCCACTGCCATCTCAAGAGAGGCTGGGGAGCTCAGTGAGGCCCCAGTGACGCTGCACTGCAGATGGGAAAACATTCCCTCCTAACACATCGACTTGCCCTTTGAAAAATCCCACATGCACACGTGTCATACCTGACTAAGTTTGTAGCAAAGGAAGGAGCTTTCTCAGGGTACAGTTGGCTGGCTGTCAGAGAAAAAAATCCCAGTTCTGCAGGGATGGCAGGGGGCTGTGGCTCTGCCCAGGCAGGGTGGTTTTTAAGGAGAAGTGAATTTAAGTGCAGGTTGCAGGGCAGGCTGTCCATGGTCAAAATGAGAGACCTTTTGGTGTTTTGTGGGCTGGAGATGAGTGAGTTCTCCAGCTGCACCTCTCCCAGCCCAGGAGGGTTTTGCCCATGGGACTTCATTGCTTTTTGACTGCAGCAGTAGCCCAGAGCTCTGAAATACTGCTAGGGCTCCAAGCCCAAGTGGTCTTTGTGTGCTGTAGCCATTCCCAACTCTCCAGGCAGACCCTTCCTTTGCCCCTTCCAGTGAGATGTGGGTAGGAGCTGCTGGGCCTCACCATAGCCCTGTAAAAGGAAGGGAGCTTGGCTAAGGCACATGGATTGATTCACCATCAACAGATGTAAAATGCCTCAAGGATGGTCCCAGCATCACCAGTTTGAGCACAGTCTACTCAACCTGCATGGTGCAACTGGGTGGATAAATGCATGTGAACTTCCATCTGTGTTTTGTGTGGCTTTGAAACCAGATGGGAAGCTGGGAAGAGAAAACAGATCCTGATAAAAATGTGACTTCGGGAGCATCTGGCAACATTTTCAATAGATTGTGAAGAAAGTGCAGTCTACATTTTGAAGTAAATCCAAAGAAGTCTCTTTAAAGCTATACTTCCTGTCTCAGTTACAGGAACAGCAGTTGTATTCCTACATAATTTCAAAGGTTGATGAGGCCTGGGCTGTGGGTATCTGGAATGCTCATTCAGAGGTCTCCTTGGCTCCATGTTGTGTCCTTCCCATCTGTCAAGGCAGAGAGGTCATTCTCAGGGCATGTCCTTACTGTAAGAATACAAGACTGGCCCTCTCAATGAGTTGACCAGCTCATCAGATACGGGGCTGTGCTTTCTGTGGGTTGAAACAGCAATGATGTGTAGATAACAAATAAAGATAGCTGCCTGGATTTAATTAAAGCTGTGATTAAAATCTTTGTCCATCAAACTGGGGTACAGCCTGCAGAGGAACCCTCAGGACCTGGGTATGCAGTTGGTTTAGGGTGCCTTTAGGTGAAGTGGATTTGCTGAGCAGCAGGAAATGTGTGTTTGGCCCTCTTTGACCATGTGTGAACTGCCCCTGGGTGCAGGCAGGTCATGCACTCTCCCTATGCCTCTGATGAACACGCTTATCCCTCTGATGACTTGCAAACCCTTAGAGGTTTGCCTGGCAGGCAGGGACTCCACATCTGTTATGAGTTGGTTTTAGCCCATTAGGAGTCAATTAAAGCTGACTGGAAATAGACAATTCCTTAAATGAAAACGAGCATCCCCAGAGCATTTGTGCCTGTCCAGCTTGAATAGATGCAGCTCCCAGCTTGAACTTCACCAGCCTCTTCACCAGCTAGGCAGCATTCAACATGTGCATCCACAGAAAACAACTCCTGGTTAGAAAAGACAGGGATTGCCAAAAGGTGCAGTAGGAGTTGCTCTATTGGGCGACAACCAGCTATACCAAAATTGGGTCTTGGCATGGCTGGAGGGGAGAGGTGCTCCTTGGGGCTCAACCTTAGCTGCTATTTTACTTAATTCCCCTGGACTGAAAACCTGGTGCTGGTTAAAATATGCTTTGGATAGAAATTAGGAAATGGCTTCAGCATGGAAAAAGAGCTAGAATATCATACCAGGAATGCTGAGACCAGAGTAGAAGAAAAGGGCTGAAACTCAGCAGTGACTAATAATGAAAAACTGCTCTTAAGCCTGAGCCTGATCAGTTAGAAAATACTGAGAAGGAGAAAAGATGTCAGTGTACTGGCTGATCACAGGATGACTACGAGCCATCAATATCATCTTCCTGTGGAAAAGGCAAATTTAGTGTGAGGATCCAGCAGGTGAGTTGTGACAGCCCTAGTCCCCTGCATGGTGCAGTTGTGCAGAATGATGATGGAGATGTCTGAGGTTCTGGGTGTTTATTATGCAAGACTGTGTTGAACATAAACCTACAGAAGGCATCTGTGTACAGTTGGAGTGGTGTGTAGTCACAACCACTTTCTGTGAACTGATGTTCTTAACAGCCACACTCCAGACAAAGTCTGTGTTCCTGTCATCGCAATTCCTCCTGCACCAAGCAGACATCCACTCGTCTGCCAGTACAGGCCTGCATCTCCAGCCATGTGGGGTTAGGGCACTGTTCACTCTCCCTAGGGATATTAAGCTTGCAACCCAAGGTACTTGTTTCACAGCTGATGTCCAGCAGGCTGTCACTCAAGCAAACCCAGCATTTTAATTTATTTTTTTAATAATAATATTTCCTTGTGTTTTCTGTTTGGTCTGAGAATTGCTCAAAACTCCCTGGTAGTGGCTTGTCCTTATGTTGCTGCTTTCTGCTGGGTTTATTTCCCATGGGTGCCTTTTCCAGTCCCATGTGGTGCCACTGTGGCCACCCTCTGGAAACAGTACAGAGCTCGGATCAGAGCTGGGGGGTCCTGCTGAAACAGGACTGATGTCTCCACCTTTCTGTTTGCTGGTAGTGGTTTGGGCTGTAAAAGGCAGCCAGAAAATCTGGGGGCTCTGGGCAGCTCTCTGTGGCTCATTTCCTTGGTTTGCTTCCTCCTGCACTCATGTAGGAGTAGGCAAGACAAAGGGGAAGCTGCTGGAGCAGATAAGGTGGGAACGCCTTATCTGTGCCCTTGATTTTAATGGCAGAGCAAAGCAGTGACTACCTAGCCCTGGCTTCTCTTTGTGTTGAAGTGGTACCGTTGTTTGGAGGGGCTGGAAAATGCTGACCTGAGCAGGGCTGGAAGGAAGTGAGCTGGGTTTGTGATTTAGCAACAGGAGGTGTCTTTTGCCTGGAGCTGTACGGGCGTGTATCAGTGACTCAGTGCTGGATAGGTCACACGGAAATGGCTCTTAAACAGAAATTCTCATTTGGAGAAGTCTCTTTGTGGGCTTTATTCTTTTCCCACTTGCATCCTCCTTTCTGAGATGTAAACTTTGCTTAGTTCATTGGAGTTGTTCTAAACCCTCTCAATGTGAGTAAAATCAGGAGCAACTCTTGTGTTTTTAAATGCAGCTCTGCGTGTGTAGCAACTGTCAACTATCAAGCTTACTCCTAAAGCCACTGGTTTTAAAAGAACCACTGGAAAGTTTAGGATTTCACTTTGACTAAGGCTGTTTTCTTTTTATGGGAACACCATTAAGACTCTCCTTTCTTGATATAGTTTTGAGCCAACAGGTGCTGGGATAGCCCCTTTTAGGGAGCAGTCTGTTTGTTTAAGTTCCTGTGAAATGGTTAATAGCATGTGTGTTTGTTTTCATTTCGGGAGAATGTTTATAAGCCAAAGGTCGTTGTGTTTTCCTGATCCAGATAATGAAATCATCCTGACAGCTGGTTTACCAAGACTGACTTTCTAGTAAGAGTTGTTAAAGTTTCCTGAAAATTGAGTGCAGGAAAGTCTTTGGGTCAGAAAAGGTTGATTTTTCTACAGTAAAGTCTAAACAGGTCAAGCTTTCTTTAGCAACAGAATATGAATTGTTCAGGGTTTCACTTGGCAAAGCAGAGGCTTTTTTTCATAGCTGCCAGTCAAACAGTGACAAATTACAGATAAATTGGCAATGCAGCATGATAAACTGTCATGGTATGAAACCAAGTCTCTGCTCAAACAGCACCACTAATAAATTCCTTGTGGCTTGATATTAATGATGTGGTCTAGCTTATTACAGATAAAGAAATTGAACTGGGTGTGATTTTAATATTAAACCAAGAAACATACTGAAACTTAGACTTTATCAGAAGACAATTAAACTGTCATTTTTATTTACTGTAAGCCTTCTATATTTTCTCTTCTGGCAAAAAGAAAGACTGCTTAGACTATCAGCACTTGCTTATGTACATGGGTATTTATCTGGAAATAACTGCCGGCTTCAGATGGGGGATTTTGATTCTGGAGGTATTTTGGGCCGGCAGTACTGAGGGTTTGGCTAGATGAGCCTGACTTAACTGCAAGAGTTGTTAGGGATGCTGTCATAACCTCTCACAGGCATCTTAGCTTGATTGGGCACTGGAGTTGTTTTAACCTGTATCTTGTGCTGAGAGCTGTAGGCCTGAGCTCAGGTGCCTCTTTGTGTCTGCTCCTGTGAGAAGAGCAATTCCTTCACTGTTTTGTGGGAGCTGCTTGGGAGCTCAGCAAATCCAACACAAATCTGATACCCTCAGTGTCCTAGGAGACAGGGACAGTAAATCTTACCTTCCAATGAACAGATATGTGAGTGTGAATTTGGAGAAAAACAGTGATTGAGAAATGTCTGTAGGTTCTACCCCGACATTCCATGCAAATCAATGCACTGCTGCTTTGCAATGGGTTGTGTGTCATTTTCGTGCCTAAAATGACAACCCTTGTGTCCAAACTTGATGTAGAGATTACATGTGCTTACTTACAGTTGTTCATTCCAGAGTGTGCCCTGGTATTTGCTTCCCTCACACAAGTACCATGGGCAGTTTTAGCAGATTTAATCTGTCTTTTGTGCCCTGGCTGCAGAGGAATAACTACTGACAGGGCCAGCTTGCTCAGCTCTTTGTGGTCCCATTTGTGGCTTTGCTGACACTTCTTCTTCCAGTGTGGTTCAAAGCTTCTGGAGTCTGCCTCTGGAGCCCCAGCAATGGGATCCAGTGCTCCCTTTGTGAGAGCAGAGCACTGGAAGAAGGTGTCTGCTGCTGCCAGGAAGAAATGACTCCAGAGATGCAGCTGGGCTGCAGCTGACCTGGATTTGCAGTGGGTAAGAGGCACAGACCGATATCCAAACTGATGGTGGCAACATCAAATAGAAGTTCTAGCCCTTGTACAAAGAAAACAGGATCTGGCCACTCTCTAAGTGCATATTTGACTTTTTGCCCAAGTAACAGATGACTTTTCAGTTAATTCCTGCCATTTATCAGTTTTGGTTGGTGAGGTCATGAAATACATGTCAGTGGGTAGGGAAAAGCTTAATTCTGATTTCCTAGGCTGTGGAATATTTTGTGGGAAAGACTTGCTTCCTCAAAGTTGTTCCTGGCAGATGCACTACTTGCTTATGCACCCTCTGAGGGATGTGAGACCTGGCAGCTCTGTCTCCAACTGGGGAGCAGCTCCACCTGCTATTTTAATACATCTGTATTTTTAACTCTGTAAATGAAATTAAATATTCCATCTATAGAGATATATCTTTATTTCCCTGTATGTATTTATCTGTAAATGCCAAGGGGCTGCTCGTGTCCTTTGCAGACACAGACCCACAGTCTCACCATGTCTTGGGCAGACGGGTGCTAGTGCCATGCCAGTGAGAGGCTGTTTTATCCCTCTTCCTCCTCTCAAGCTGGGCTCAGGCACAGCCTGGACATATCCCAGCCACCTGCCTGGGTGGCTTTGGGACAGATCCTCCATCCCACGTGGCACAGCTGTGGCTGCCTCCCACTGCTGGTTTGCCTCAGCTCTTCCCAAAAACTGCTGAGCAGAGAACGATGCTGGAGCTGCCGGGATGGTTCTGGCTCTGCTCACAGGGTTTCCAGCACACCTCAGAGTTTTACTGTTGCTTGATTTTCATGTGTGTATAACTCTTGGTTTTTGTGGGTCACTCAGAGCCAATCTTCCCACCCCAAACATGTGCTCTGTGTAGGCAGCACTTCCCCTCTGTGATTAGGGCAGTCACACAGCGGCAGTGGCGTGGTTCAGGACACAGGGACCTTTGACACCTAAAGGAGTTGGGTTTCAACGTCCTGTGTAGCAAGAACAAATATTTCCTGCAGTGATCTATGCTGGGGCTCCCATTGTGGTTGTGGTTGGTAATGCTGCTGTTCCCCAAGGCCATTTGGGGCTGCAAGTCAGGCAGAGCTGAGCCAGAAACAGTGTCTTGAAATATCATAGTAAGTACAAGTGAAGCATTGATGGCTTTGCCAAAACCAGCACGCATCACCTTTAAATCAAAATCCACTGATGAGTCAAATTACTTTTAAAGCAGGAAGCTCCCTTTGGATTTATAGTCTTTGTTTAAATATTTATGATTTAACTTCCTTCTGCAGCACATTAGTCTTTCTCTGTACAGTTGCAATCCTCTTGATTTCTTGCTGATACCAAAAATAACTGTAATGATTATGTTGCTATTTCTGTAGGGTTTTCTGACTAATTCCGAACTGATTCAGCAGGAAAGGGATTTTTTTGATTTTTTTTATTTTTTTTTTTTTAAAAAACAACTCGGATCTTGTATTAACTTTCCATGTGCAATTCCCTAGGGAAGAAAGTTGTCTTGTTGTTTTAATTTGCCAGTACCCTGCAGGTAAGTTCTACTACAACAGTGCTGTGCTGCATATTGAGATTCTGGACTTGCCAGTTGTCCCCCAGCCTAAAAACACACACGAACTTTGCTGTTTGCCAAGCCTGCTACCTTGTGCTCATTGATGGTGGGGAAATATATGCCTGGACTCTGACACTTCAGACTCCTGCACCTTGCTGGTTTTATCTGCTTGGATTTCTCCCCATGGCACCTCAGTGCAGAAATACTTTCTGTGTGGGTGAGAAAACCCCCCTGGGTCTTTCCGATTCCACTTTTCATTTGCAGTCCAAACAACTTACAGAGACCTGGGGAGGATGGTGCTGGCATTGCCATGTGAAAAAGCAGACCCCAGCAGGATTGTGAGCTTTGTCTGATCCCTGGCTGCTGGTGATGAGGGACATGCTGTTAGTGCTGTCCCCCACCCCACCAGGCTGGCCAAGCCACTACAATTCAGCTGCAGATTGACTGGAGCACGCAAGGGAGCCTGTCAGTCCTGTGATGATGGCTACAGCCAGTACTTACCAATGTGGCTTAGCTGTGAGCTGGAAGCTCCACAAGTGAGCCAAGTGTAATATCTGGTTTTCCAGGAACAGGGATCCCCAGTTGCACAGGAGCTGATAAAGGATGCTCACAGTTGGCACCACAGTACAAGCAGGAGGGTGAACTCAGTGCCTAACATGCTGCTCCTTGTCTTCCTTAATGGCAGAAGCTCATGAACACCAACAGGGGAATGACTTGAAAAATGCAGGATGCTGGAATGCCAGGAGGATTTAGCTGGGGCAGGGTTAGATAAGCTGGTTTCTAAGGTTATCCCTTGTTTCTCCTAGGGATAGAGTTTGGCATCTATGTTTTTCCTGGCAAAGAGTTTGGTATCCCTACTATTTCCATTCCTTTCAGATGTGGCTCAAGAAGCTGTACCTGCTGTCAGACCACTGGAAAGGGAAGCTGAATTCTCTGATCAGGAATAATTGGAAGCTGGTGGCCTGTATCTTGGGCCAACTCTTTCCTGACATGTCTTTTTGGGTGCTGGTGAGGTCCTTGGATTCCTGAGCATGGTTATGAAACTTTGCAGTTCTCATGGCTAATGTTTTGACATGGAGTAACCTTTAGAATGTGATGCTTAAAATCCTGGGAATCTGGCTAGAAGAGTACAGGTGCCACACCCCAGGGAACAGTGGAAATCTTTTCCTAGGCACAGCCTTGCAGTCCAGGGGAAGGTGGAAATTCTTTACAGTTAGCTCTGGGCTGTGGTTTGGGTTGTAACTATGTTTATTCATTAGCTGTTGATACTGTTTGCTTCTCTTTAGGCTGCCTGAAAATAGGAATGAAAAGGAATTTGTTAATAGTGTAGTTACGAAATATGTTTGAGAAGATTTAGACTATTTAAAGTATTTACCACCACTGCCATCTACTAATTAACATGTGGGTTTTTCCTAGTAAAGCACTTTCCTCGGAAATTAGTACCAAAACATAAAACCCCACAAATATTTGCAAAACAAAAGCAGTTGCATCAGTCTGCCCATTAACAGAGAGGGTGCCAGGGGATGTCACAAAACTCATGTGACGGGATGAGAATGTGGCAAATGAAGTTTATTACCAATCACTGCAAAACAATGTGTGTGGGAAATAAGGGCTTGATATAGGCATATGTAAATTGGCATTGCAATTAGTTCTTTCCTCTCTGGAGGGCTGTTGGAATCACTGTATGTCTTGCTGAAAACCTCACTGCAGCTGCCAGTGGGAGTAGAAAAGGCAAACAGGGAGAATTTGGAGCAAAGTGAAATATAAATCCATATTGCCCACATCTGCAATGCTGGTGGCAGTGCCAGCCTGAGAAACTGTAGTGCAGAGGTGCACGAAATGCAGAGGTGGGCATGAAGGATGGTGAGCTTTGATCTGCAAGGTGACTACACAAAGCTGCTTTGTTTAGAAAGAGGCAGGTTTGAGCATTTATCCACAGAGAACTGAAATGTGCTGAAAGCAATCCTGAGTGAAACACAAGTGCAGAGACACACAGTGACAGCTGCAGGTAAGCCAAGGGAAGTGGTGTTTTCACAACACCCAATCCAAATGCAGTGAATTGCTACAGGTTATTTTTGAGGCCAGAAATGTACCTGGTCGTGGGGGTCAGCTACATTTGTGGCAAGTAGGTTCATGACTGACTGAAATTTCTCAGATCAGAAAGTCAGCAAATTTTGCTTGCTCTGGGATGGATAAAGCAGGGTCCCATCCTGTGCACACACCTTCTTTTATACTTTCTGAAACCTCATTTTTAGCACTATCAGAAAAAGGCTTTTGGGTTAGACAGGTGAGCTGTCCTGGGTGAGGGCTGCTCTGAGTGTGTTGGTGTGTAAACTGAGAGCACTGTGCTGGTCAGTGACATTGCGTCGGCAGCTTTGAAGGGATGTCTTGGTTTATTGGGTGTCGGGGTTGCTCAGCCCACCCCGGAACGTTGGTGGGATGACTCAGCTGTGTGAGACCACCCCCTGGAAAACGAAGTGGTTTCTCCCTGTGTAACCTTACCTGGATATGTTAATTGCAACCTGTCCCCCTACCTTATCATTTGCTCTCTCTGTATCCCCCCGCCTCCCTCTCCTCCCCTGTGCTCACTGCCCCCTGGCCAGACCCTATAAAAAGGGTCTCCCAAGGCCATTCGGTCTCTTTCGCTGCTGGACCACTTCAGGAATAAAGTGCTCTGGAACTCCATGGGACTGAGCCCTCTGATTCACCCTGGTAACGCTTTAGCCATCAACCTGGGGGAGGTGGATACTCGCCAGAACGCCGGCTGGGGTAGAGGACAGAATTATCTGCTCCAGTACCTGGCACTACTGGCCAGAGGGGTCTTTCGGAGCCTCCAAGACCCTCCTGGTGAACGCAGAAGTTCCACCCGCCCTACACCCCCCCAGGGACAGCGTTAAGTGGGAAATGTTTAATCACAATACACTGGTACCTCCTTTCCTCTGCAGACACTTCGTACTGTGGGCAGGGAAATGTTAGCAAAGGTCACACAAACTCTGCCTAAAAATCGAGCCAACACTCTTGCACGTGCTTTAACGGTCTAAGGACTCCAGGAAAAGAGTTGGTCTTCCAACCTGCTGCCCATTCTCCTTCGTGGCATCAAGCATGGAGCATGAACCCTGACATCCAGAAGCAGAGGATCTTGTAGGAGAGTAACTGAGGAAAACTGAGTATGTGTTCAGAACAGACTACAAGAACTTTATCAGCTGCTGTCTCCTAATAGGAATTACCTAATCAGCCTGCAACTTTCCTAATGTTTAATGTTTTGCAGAGATTACTTTCTGGGAGGTTCCCTTGTAATGTTTAGTTGTTTTCTGTTCGTTGCTGTCATGCTTGGATTGCATAGAATGTGTGTGGGCAGAATGAGAGGAAGAGGAAGGAAGGAAAAGCTTCACATAATTTTTTGTGGTTTCACCCACAAGAGAAGCCAGATTTCCCCTGTTTGCATGATATCCTCTTTGGGATAATAGCTGCCCTTTTTGGGTGAGGTGGGTGTTCCCTGGTCTTGTAAGCTTTTCCCTCAGACCCTGCATCTGCTCTCAGAAGGCAGACCCAGTGTTCTGGCAATTTTTCATGTGTTTATGACTTATGGTGAGTGTGATAATTTAGTTCCGTGAGGTTCCTAAGAAAGGGCTGAAGAACTCTGAGGAATCAGTGATTAAACTGGGGATTTCACTGCTTCAGTGTTGTAGGGCACTGAGAAATGGATCTCACAGATGGATTCTGATATAATTTCTGGTTACGAAAACCGTGAGCAACAGTTTGCTATTTGAGCCCACAAGACAGAAGGATGTACGTGTATCCTAACAGTGATATTCCTTCCAAAGCACTTGGTGATTCCTGCTGCTGGAGGCAGATGAGGGAAATGAGACTTCTCATCTCACCTACCCTTTGCATAGATATAAAGATACACAGTGGTCATCAGTGAATATCTGTTTGCAAACCCACTTTATCTCCCCTTCCAGTGTCCTGCAGGAAGCTGAGTGCTCTGCCTGAGAGATGGTTGAGACAAGAGTGTAGGTCTCCAGTGCAGCAAAGCAGGTGTGCAGGGAGAGATGCTTGGATCTGCCACTCCCAGCTGGGGTTTTACATGCCAAGCTGGGGTGCTTCAGTCAGTCCTGCACTTGTGTTTGATGTTGGACTACGCTGCCTGGTTTGAAGGTACTTTTTGGGAGTTCTTCACCCTCAAAGTGTATTCTTGTCACTTGGACTACTGAAACCACAGTGAAAGTGGGTGTGTTGTTCCAACCAACAAGCTTCTCACAAAATACAGGATCTCTGGCTCTCACAGAGCTGGATGAAGCAGCAGAGGGAGACAAGACAGCTCCGCATGAGATGAACAGTTTTATTCCAAGCTGAAATCCCTAAATTTCAAGGGCTAGAAAGTACAGTTGTGAAAGAAAGCTGCTTAGGTTTTACCTAAATGATCACACAGTGGGTGAAGGGCTGTGTGTAGCCTCATCCACTCTTCAGAGGATCGTGTGACTTTGCTAGCAGAAGACCTGTTGCCTCCTAAATCAAGAGCCCTGAAGGTGACTGATGGATGTGGCTTGCATAGATCTACTTCTTGCCATACAAATAATTTTTGCAATAATATTGAAGAGGGCAGGGTGAGGACTTGGCTTGTTTGTCTAACCTGTCTACTGAAATCTGGGGAGCTGAGGTGTTGTTTCTGTCCTTTCCAGTTTCCCTACACTGAATATTTGCAATATGAGAAAAAAGCCTTCTTTTTTATCATCTTTGCTCTTCAGTTTGTTGTGGAGCATTCCCACCTAAACAAGTATACCCATAGTTGTCAAGTTACAAGTTAGAAAGCTGGTGATAATAAAGTGTATCTGGAAGGACATAGCAGTGTGCTGACTCTCTCCAGAGAGGATCTGACCTTTTGTTAGTGGTTTTCTGATGTCTTGACCCCAGACTTGAGTATTAGTCTGCTCCCCATTATTGTGTAAAAAACAGCTGACTCAGATTCTTGTGTGATGACTTCTGCTTCCCACTTCTACTATAAAAATGCTACCTCCTGGAGTTTGTAGGGGTGAATTAAGGATTTGAGCTGGGAAATCTTCATCCTTTATATGTATGTGAGTGCCTATTTATGTGACCTGCATGCTGCCACCAGCTCAGCTTTTTGTGTGACCAACGATTGCCTTTTGGCATTGCTCTCACATATTGAGATCATTTTCTGTGCAATTGTTCAAGACTGGAGTGTCCCTCACCCTGCAAAGTTTGGCTTTAGAGAAATACGATGATTGTCACTCTCTTGCTCTGCTGCTGTAAACACGTGTTCAAAATGGCTTTTAGGAGTAGTATGCATAAACATTTCTGGTCTAAAGTAGGAAAAGCAAGTTGGGAGTGTGTATTGGGGAAAAAATGGATTGCGTTAGACCAAATTGGGGGGGGGGGGGTAATTAATATAGCTTCTCTCAAGCTAAG
>VZTJ01000392.1:1281870-1297549 GCA_013397795.1 Orthonyx spaldingii
TAGCTTCTCTCAAGCTAAGAGAGCCTGATTGTTCCTTTTTGCTGTGATGTGAATGAGGAACGTGTCCACTGGAGTCAATGAAACACTGAGAGAAGTGTCTCAAGAATGAAAGAACTTAGATTAAATTGGCCTTGTGAAGTAAACACAAGCCTAAACCCTGATCAATGTGCTTCACCTACCTCAGGATGAATTTCCTGTTGCACAGGGTGCAACAGCCACCTCTGAAATCACCTTCTCTAATGTGTTTAACTTGGAGAGAGGAGTAGTGTGGCTGAGATCAAGTTAAACCATGAGTTATTATTCTAGAGCTGCCAGCCAAAGCTTGTGCCCTTCTGCCCGGTGTCACACTGTGACTCTTCTCCTCCTCTGCCTTTACATCTTTGCAGTTTTATTTTCTGTTTCAGAAGCATTGCCTCTTACTGACTGGAGGGAGGCACTAACAGTTATTTCTTGTGAGTTTGTTCCTTCCACTGGTGTTGCCAGCACAAATGTTTACAGGAATCTCTTGCTGCACGTGCAGTTGTTCTTTGAGAGTCTTTTCTGTCTTCATTTCTCCTCTTTTCTACTGATGCTATCAGGCAGTCAGACATGGATCCTGTGACAGACTTAATTAACCTTGTGGTTTTCCATCCAGACTTCTCCCGGCCTTGACGTTTGAAGCTTTGGAGCGCACAGATGTCCTTTGTATCCAGATGTGTGATCTGACTGCTGTGTGACACTGCCCTGTCACTGCTGTGCTCACTCTGGTCCTCCTTTAGAGGTCTTCAGAGATCCAGGGAAATAATGGTTAACTGTAGAACAGTTGTAGCAGCATCAAAAAATGTCCTGTGGTACAACATTAAATCCTACCTTGTATTTCTACTCTTTTATTAAATATGGGCATTGAAAAGAAGTTTTGTCTTTAGTTCTGATGTGTCATCCTTCCACTGCTGAGGTGTGATGTCTGTTGGCACTTTTGGCATGTTCCTCTACTACCTGACTTTCTGGTGGAGCATTTCAGAACAGTCTGTGTAAGCAGAACTTTGCAACAGTAGGAACTCTTTTATTTTCTCTTCATAGTTTTTGAATTTCAAAGAAGTTTTGTCACAGAAAGGCAAAGTCCTTTTGCAAAGCAGGTGGGATGGCACAGCTCAAATAAAGGAGATGCTCTTGTCTCCTAGGCATGGATCATTTCTGTTGTGTTCCTCATCCAAAGTAAATTAATGCCTTCTTTAATAACTGTATTGATGAGAACAGGCATTGGGTTGATAAACTGTGCTTGCCTGTAGGATGGACCTGCTGGTGCCTCCAGCTTGCCAGAGAATGCAATCTGTCCCTGAACAGGGGTATGAATCACACTGTATAAAGAGAAGGTACTGCAGAGGTTACACTGAGGAAAAAAAATAAATCTACCCTCTTCTCATGAAAAATGTGAATGTTTAAAGATATCCATTTTTGTCCTGTACAGGGAATAAACAATCTCAGAGCTATTTGTGGAAAAGGGATATCAACTGTTACTTGAAATTTGCCTTCTCCTCAAGAAAAATGTCATCACGTTGTTATCTCCCAGCTGGAGTTTTTTTCTCATAATTTGCCTCAGTGTGCTCCAGGGGATGTGGTGTGGGGGAATTTGCATTTAGGAGAAGTTCCTGTAAAGTCTCACGCCAGTGCTACTGGAGAGGAGGCTGTGATGCACTGTGGGAGCATTGGTCTGCTCATAAAAATGAACAAGTAAAACACTTGGATGACAGCCCTGCACTTTCATCCAGGGCTTTCAAGTTAATGTATCTGGGTGGAAAATTGACCTAGAATAAAAGCACTTAAAGAAACTGTTACTTTTCAGTTTTGGGCAACCTAAACAGAAGTGTGTCACTTGAGCTTTCTAGAAGGAAAAATTACGAGGCGAAAAAAAAAAAAGAGGAGATTTTTCTAGGGAAAATGGAGCATTTTATGTTTTTCCTGAAGAAAAATGTTCCTGGAGAGTATTTTCCTAGGCCTAAACTTGCATTTACCAGGAGGGAAATAGAAGAGATAGCCTGTGAGTGATATGTTTTTATGGAGTAATATTGTCCAGTTCCTTGGATCCTGACACAAACTCTGGGTGGCTGAAAGCCTCTGCATGAACCATCTGTACATGACCTGGATGGTCTGCACTGACCCTGGTTAACAGATGGTAGGGAAACACAAAACCTTTGCCTGTCTTTAGGTGGAAGGAGGAATTTGCTGGTTGAAGGCTCTGAGGATGAACAGCAGGTTTGGAGCTCTCTGGGTGTATTGACAGAACAGTTCATCACTTAGGATAATGTTGGAATTTTGCTTTGGAATGGTTAGAGCTAGAATTTTAGTCTAGCTGGACTCTGAGTGCTAGCCCATCTGAGCAGGAAGGTGGTATGACTACCAGGCCTAGGGACATAGTGAAAAGTTGAAATAATTCTTTATTTTTTCCGAATCTCATAATCTAGATCCTGTTGTAAGCCAGGAACTTGTGGAGCTGGAGGTCCAGCTGATGGCAAACTCCTTTCCCTGCTCAATAACACTTGAAAACCATGTGCATTTCCTACTTCTGTCTGTGCTAATCCACTCTCTTACTGATGCAGTTGTAGAGCTTGGTTTCCACTGAAGAATTAAATCAGCCACAGTGTGAGCTGTGGTGTCCACCAGCTGGGGCAGCTCTGTTTTCTATTGTGTGTGAGATTTTTTTGTTGAAGCATTCAGAATTCATGCCGTGTTTAATCTCATCATGAACCCCAGCTGTGTATCTTCTAGGAGACCGTGGACTGAGCAACATCGATGGTGGTAACAAGAAAGGAGGGTCCTTCTGGGAAATAAATGTGTGTTCCTTCCAAGGAGCACCAATAGGTTCAGTCTGTATCAAAGACCTTGTCCCACCTCTCTCACACACCATGACTATTTGTTGGGTTGTACGGAGGAGTAGGGGATGGGAATGGAGGGAGACTTCCTCTCCCAGTGGTGTGACCTGGCTCTATTTCCATGGTTGTATGAACTGTGCCTGAGAACAGTGTCAGTGATGTGCTGCTGAGTAATCTGCAGAGTGCAACAAGCAGGGTTGCTGGAGCTGGCAGCCAAGGAGCACAGCTGGGACTGCACTGTGTGTTACGTGTCTGAGCTCACCGTGGGCCTTGGAGACTGGAATTCCCCCCGTGCACTTTGTTCAGAGGGTGAGGGAGCCCTGGCAGGGTTAAAGCAAGGCCTCCTCCCCACAGGGTGCTGCCACAGGCAGTGGGTGTGCAGACTTCATCTGAGCTGTGAAATGGGTGATGCTGAGATAAAAAGTTCTGCTGAAGGGATTTGCCTGAGCCCTCTGCAGCACAACTCTGGATTTACTCAGCTGCACAGGGTGTCCTCCCTATCAATGCCTTTCTTTAAAAGACCCACATGAGGACCTTGAAAATGTGTGATGTTGGATGCGGACACCACGGGCTTTTAGGATACAGGCACTTGAAAACTGTTTCTCCTTTCTCCCTGTGTTGGAATACCTCAGCAGGAAGGTCAAGAGACACAAGGCTTCTTGAAAGGAAGTGTGAAAGTTCCCTGATGTCCTCTCAAACAGGTGCTGGGCGCTTCCTCAGTCATCCTGCCTCCCAGGAATTCAGAGCACAAGAGTAGCAAAGATGTACTTGAAAGGACATAGCTTGTAAGAGTGTTAATAAGAGTAATTTTCCACTCCAATAAATGGAATCAAAGTCAAGAAGACAGGTTTTGGTTTTTTGTTGGGTTTTTTGGGGGGTTTTTTTGAGTGTGATTGTCTAGCAGAATTGTACCTACTTTTTTGTAACTTTCTCTGCTGCTCATTGACTTCTCAACAAGCTTTTTGACCAGAATCTGTCTCTGGGCACCCTGGCTGAATTCAGCATGCCAGAGTCATTAAAGAATATTTCTGCAGATGGGAGCCTTGGTTTTTTAGGCGGAGATGGTTTCATTGCACATGAACTATTGCAGACTTGTTTTTGATCAAGTTCCATTTGCATTTAGTGGCTTGCAATCAGCATAAATGTGGTTTAAGTTTTGTCATGAATGATATATGTTTTCTGCCTTTGGGATGATAATGAAAATCACTGAGCAGTCTTTAGGCTCGAAAAACTACCCTGGGGGATGCTTACCTGGAGTGAAGCGTAGCTAACCAGACCCTAAAGGGTATTGTGGTCAATCCTCAGGGCAGCTGGTGCTCTTGGAATCATAGAATCATTTAGGTTGGAGTCAAAGAGCTTTGAGATCAAGTCAAGCTGCTGACCGAACACTGCCAAGAGGGAATCATAGGGCCTGAAAAGGTGGGAAGTCAGAAGTAGCATCTTTGTAGCTATCCTCTTGCCTGGGCAGTGAAGTCCTCTACTAGCTCAGATACAAACTACCGAGGCGATCAGAGATTAATTAATTAAGAAAATAAATTTTATTAATCAGAGTAAACAGAACTACTTGATTTAATTTTTGTGTATGCTTTGATGCCTGTGTAACAGCAAGGGAAGAGTGTGAGGCTTCATCAGGACTTTGGAATGTCTTCTGGAATTAGTAGCAATGGGGAATGAATAATGTTATCTCTGGCATCTCCTGCTTCCCATACTGAGTTGATTTTGGCAAGATAATGTATGCTATAAGATAGAGGATAAGAAGAAATTATTCTCTGCAGCAACAGATGACTGCATTTTACAAATCCTCAGCTAATTCTGTAGCAAATGTCAAGGCAGGACTGAACTATGCATCTTTGTCAGGTTCTATGAAGGAAACTTGAAGGAGGAAAACACTCTACTGTGCAGGAGAATTGCTTCAAATTTGAGGTGTCCACCCTCACTTGTTTTGAGTAAATTCTTTGGAAAAACAGGACCAATGTTGTTTCCCAATGGTTTGACTGCTTGGAAAGAGGTAGAGGTGCAGATGGTTTCTTTTTAATGAAACGGCTGGGGGCTCAGCCTGGAAAACTTATGGTGTGGTCCATCTATTGTACTGGGAGGAGCTGCCTGCAGCATAATTCTTGTTCCTGTCGGAACTTTCCCAGGAAATCATGCCCTGGCTTGTCTTGGACAAACTACCTGTGTCAGGGCTGTGCCATATCTGCTCTGTCCATCTCCAGCCTGCCCTGTCCTTCCCTGCTCTTACGTCTGTCCACAGCTCACAATGCTTGAGAAGTTCTCTGCTGTTGTACAGACAATTATAGCAACTCTGAAGAGAAGAATAATCGCTCCTTTCCGGTGGAAGTTTTAAAAAGTTTTAAATTAGTGGAAGTTGTTAATGGTTTTAAATAAGACCAGGGTTGTATATTGAACAATGAGGAGGTGACAAATGACAGCTAACACGCAGCAAATGATCGTTTGGTCATTCTGTGTATGACGATGCTTAGGGAAAAACACTATTTTTAGGGGTAATTAGAAGTTATACCGTGAGTGTGTGAAGGGAAGCCAAACTGAAGGTACAGAGGCAAACTTAATTTGGGTGTTTCCTGAATCTTGCATTGCTAATAACAGCTTTCCCATGTGGTCTTATTTTTGTTCACTTCCTAAGTGGAACTAACTACTTACGTCTTTCTTATTTTTTTTTAAAAAAAGAGATAACCTTGTAAGAAATGTGTTCTAGTGGCAAGAATGCCTCTCTGATTTGCGTTATCCAGTTTATTAGCAAAGCAGTAGGCTTTCTGAATAAGGATCATGGTTCTGAAATTAGGCTCTTCTTGATCTGAATGCCAAAGGAAAGGATAATTTTAGCAGCTGGCTTGGATGGACACAATGTCCAACTGCCTTCCTACTTCTGTCTCTGGGTTTTCACATGATCTCTGTGCTTCCTTCTGCCCAGCAGCACAGGAAGTCAGAGATGAGGAGCTTTTCATCTTGGGCCAGTGCTCAACCTGTGCTGCCTGAATTTTTGCAAAGTGCTGCCGTTGAATGAGCGTTTATGACAGACAGGAACACCCTTTATGGAAGTTCCCTCTTTCCATTTTAGTGACCTCAAGCAATCTCCATTCCCTACTTATGTTTGATACTTCTGGGGTTGCCACTTTCCCCTGATGCCTGCAGAAGCAGCATCAACTCTGCCATTTATATGCATTTTACACTTTTTCTCCCCTGAGTCACAGTCCTTTTCCACTCAGAGAGCAGCAATCCCTGTCCAAAGGTTGTGCATTCATGGGAAGCTTCTCTTTATTCTGCATACTTGATGTAAAGAATTAAAAATTGCTTTGCAAGTTAGCCTAGACAAGAGTAAATGTTTCCTGTTGTGCTTTAGGAGATCACCCCACTTCGCCACCTTTAGGGACTGTGAGAAACCCTGACACCCACAACAGCCACGGAATATTCTCTGGTCCAGGACTGATAGGAATTTTTGGAAATTTGGAAATGGTGATGTTGATCACTGCTCATTTTGGTCATTTGTGAATAATGCTGTTTTCCATATCTCAGACAAAGTATGTTGGCTATGATGTATGTGGAAATTGTAGCAGACCTATGTGGCAATACTTTTGGTACCAGGGTGTTTTATCTGTGTCATCTTCTAAATATGTTGTATTCTAAACATAAACCCAAATATTTGGTAATGGCTTTCTTATGATAAGGTTACAGGGGTGAGAATACTGTAATAAAGCAGGCATGAATTATTTACTTTGGATTAAATAAAAACATCATCGCCCATGGAACTGAACCTTTCCCTAAATCTAGAAGTTTTATGGGTTTTGGCTTCATGTTGGTCTTTTGTCAGCAAACAAACAGTTCTTTATTCCCTTTTGGCCTGAGCAATAGAAATTTTAACAGTTGGCAACAAACCCTGCCCCATCATGTGTAAACCTTCTTTTACTTACTTTTGATGGAATGATTCTATGATTTGTTAGTGGAAATGGGTTTCTCTCACATTTTTAGAGCTGCTGGCACATACCTGGAGTAGTAGCTCTAAGGAGGAGAATTCATTCTGTGATGGAATCAGTGAAACCTCCATGTTCACCACGGTGGAGGGAAAAATAGGTAATAAGTGGTGATTTGTGAAAAAAATTAGGAGGCCTCAAATACTGCTCTTCTTTATGGCTTTATTCTGTTTTGACACCTGGTTTGAACAGAGAATCACAGTGGGTGGGGGAAAATGGAAAAAAGAAAATATCCAGAATGCATTTGTTTAGCAAAGCTCCAAAGAATGTGGTCTCAGTGGGATGAGCTTTTTTCCAATTCTTGCAGCCTTTCCCAAAGGCAGATTTTTAACATCTCTCATGCTTTCAAAAAAGAATTTAGTTCCTTAAATATCAAAAGATCTAATAAAAAATAGTTTGAAGAAGAGACTTGGGAGATAGTGTTTTAATAGAGATCAGCTGAAAATGGAGGCAAGTAACCTAGAAATGAGTTTTGTTGTGATTTAAGGTGTTTGCTAGAGGAAAAGCTTAAATTGAGCCATAAAACTAGAGCTTAATGAAACAATTAACCAGTCTGTGATTATGCAAAGCAAATTGAGGTAATATCATTCAAGATATGAGGTAATGTCTTTAAACCCATCTGATGGTAAATTAAAAGAATTCTTCTAATAACACACTTAAGCAACAATATTTCCCAGCCTTAATGCTTTGGGAGCATCACATATCTGTGCATTCCCCACTGCCTGTGTGTTTTGGCCTCTTGTCTTTTTGTGTGCATTTCAGGTGCCACTCACTCAGCACGGTACCAGAGCATCTCTTGCTTGTTTGAATTCCTCACCACAATGATTTTAAATGCTGTGGTTTGCACTTCGCAGGGGCTGTGCTGGCAGCCTGAACATGACCTACAGTCATTCTGAAAACTGGGTACTTTCTCCTCCCTTAAGCAAGAATACAATTCTTCATGTTCTCTGGAAGCTCAGTTATGGGGTAGATCTTGTGATTTGCCCTGAGTGCAGTATATGTTGTCTTGTGTTTTCTTGTGAGCTGATGTATGAGTGAATGTCCAGATGAAGCCACAGCAAGCAGGGCAGGCTTCCTTCTGATTTAGTAGTCAGTGTTTAGGAGATAGACTTCAAATTCCTACAACTTTCATGAGTGAGTTTTTCATGGGTCACCTGCTGTGGTGTGTGGGGAGCCTGCCAAGCCGCTCGTGGACAGATACATCTGGGCTGAGTGTTGATCTGGCTGAGTGAATGCTGTATACTGAGTGTTTACATTTCAGAACTCTCTGCCTTCGCCAAAGTATTTGTGATTCCTTGGATCAGCACAAGATTTCCCAGAAACTGCCATCAAAACTGGTGAAATATTAACACAACTGTTAACAGCAGCTGTGTTACAATTTTCAGTAGTGACCATAGGAAAGAGATTATTTAAAAGTTATGTATCCAGTAGCACTCCATGAGACTCTTTCCTCAGTTTTTATCTTTGTCCTTCTCTCAGTTTATTGCCCTATAACAGTGGGGCATTGCACTCACAGTCAGGAATGAACAAGTTTGGTAAATTGTAAGAGCAGTTATGTGGCAGCTGCAATTGACAGGGAGTCTCCTTGCCCTGAGTCTTTGGGCAGACTTGGTTGCTTTGGTCCCAGCTTTGATTCAAGCAAGGTGAGAGCTTCCTCTTGTGTCCAAATCGGCCAAACTTAACACACTGAAACAGACATGGTTGGAAATCTTTTTTGTAGCCATCTGTTAACTAAACTACAAACTCCTCAACTTAGAACTACTACCTTCTTTTATTTTTTTGCATATTATTTTAACATCCTGGGCATATTTTGGGCATCCCTACTTGTACTCTGGACTAGTACTTCCTTCAGTTTTAGCAGCTGCAAATTTGACACAGAATCTGCCACTGCCATCTACTAATGCAGATAGCATCAAATATGGTTTTTAATCTGCCTGTTAGCTAGATTTGTGTTAGCTGAGGTGTTACATGGGAGAGGAATGCAGTGGGGAGGGAGGAAAATGGGACAGGGGAGTAGGGAAGGAATGGAGAAAAATATGTGAGGCCAGTAATGTTTGACCTTTGTCAGGATAATCTTTCTAATGGAATTATTCATTTGCAAATTTTCTTCTTCAGGGCTGTGTGAAATCCCCATGTATGTCCCTGTTTGTAAGACTCACCCTTCAGCTGCCTCTGTGACAAACAGAGTCATGTATGCTGCTCCAGCAGCGGGGATTTCTCCTGCTGTGATGTGGGATGCAGTGATTCAGCAGGAGAATCAGTGCAGCTGCACCAGCTCTGGAGCATGACAGGTCTGGCAATGCAAAGCATACCTTGGGTTTGCAGCCTTTGTGGGGAACAGCATCACCTGGCAGTGTCAGCAGTCACGAAAGGTTTTCAAGTGTGGGAATCAAGGAGATATTTCACTTTTTCCACCTTCACGTTTTGTTGTAGTATAAGGAGGTCACCATCACCCACCCATTTATTTACAGGCAGGCATGCCCACAAGAGGTGCTGTGTGTGTGGCAGCCTGCAGTACCTGGTCACCAAACTACAAACAGTGCCTGGTCCCTGAGGGAAACCATCTGTGCAGCTTTGGGAACTGGGCTTTGCAACTTGCAGGGGTTGAGTGCTGTGTGCAGTGCAGGCATCCAGCACCGGGAAATGGGAACATTCCCACCTCTCACCTGCAGGGAATTGTGTGGCTTTGACACTACAGGAAAGTATCAAGTCAAGGCCAGCAGCTGTGGGTGAGGCTGTGTGTGCTGCCTGTTAGTCTGAGGATCTTGAGTCCTGACTTAAATGAAGCTGTGCTTATTGCCTGTAGTTTTGCCAGTAATTCTGGTCCAAGTAATTTTGCTCTCTCAGTTTCTGGGGGGCAAGAATCTGTTTATTCTACTGGACAGGGCTCGTGGGGCTTACTGAAAACTTGCAATGCATTTTTAGATCATTGGCCAGAAAGTGAAAATTGCCAAAATATTTCCCATTGCCTTATTTCACTGTGAGAGCAGAAGAAGCAGTTGAAGAAAGCAGTGTGTGCGTATCAAGATGTGTTTCTGGGGTGAATAAAGCACATGGCTCGTTTATCCCAGGTTACCGTTTTCGTCACTGGCCACCACAAATGGCCCAAGAGAAAAGGGAAGGAAACCTTAGGGAAACTGCTGAGCTGTTCTGCAGGGAGATTGCTTATTGTTGTTCTTAGCTTGGAGTTAATGTTTTCTTGGAGAAGGAGGATCCAGATATCTTGCATAGTTTCAGTTTTAAATCATCGATGTAGATCCTCATTCTGCCCTGGTCAGGAAGAAGGGATGGCTTTGCGTCAGGGAGTTGTTTGACATCTGTAAGGCAGGTAGAGAAAGGTGCTCTGGGGAAATGATGTCTGAAAAGGAGGATCTACAAGGTTTCATGTTTGCAAGGCAGAATTGTAACTAATGTGTTCAACAACCCACTGTGGACTTCCTGCTGAAATGTCCCATCACAGGGAGCTTTCCTGGGAACCGCCACATGTGCTGGTGCAGTACTGTCTGCTGTGGATGCCTGCCTCAAGTAGTAAAAAACTTCCCCAGATTGCCCTGATAATGCAGCAGAAGATTTTTATCACCTCTCCTTGAAGCACCTTGAGGCAGCAAGGAAATGCCCCAAAAGAAAGGGATAGCTACTGCAGCACTGACACTTGGGGACAGTCTGCTGTGACATTCTTGCAAAGCATAAATCAGGAAATTTGACCTTCTCCCCTGCAAAACATTTGTCATGGTATATACTGCTCTGTGCTTTCTGCTTGCTGAGGCCCAGATAGGACTGTGGTACTTATATGTTTAACATTTGTTAAGCTCTTCTTGCCAGTTGGACTTACTGTTGCCAGAACTCACTGGCACAGATGAACAGAGAAAGCTTCAGGAGTGTGTGTTTGATGTAAAGTAGCTGGGACCCAGCTAGTTAAAACAAATTAAACTGTGCTTATTGCTTGTTTCCCTGTAGTTTTGCCAGTAGGTCTTGTCCAAGTTATTTTTCTTTCCCTCTTTCAGTTTCTGAAGGGCTAAAATCCATTTATTCTGCTGGACAGGGCTTGTGGGGCTTACTAAAAACTTGCAATGCATTTTTAGATCATTGGCCGGAAGATGAAAAGGCTATGGGAAATATTTTGGCAATTATTTCACTGTGAGAGCAGAAGGAGCAGTTGAAGAAAGCCATGTGTGCGTACCAAGATGCGTCTCTGGGGTGAATAAAGCACATGGCTCGTTTATCCCAGGTTACCGTTTTCGTCACTGGCCACCACAAATGGCCCAAGAGAAAAGGGAAGGAAACCTTAGGGAAACTGCTGAGCTGTTCTGCAGGGAGATTGCTTATTCTGTTCTTAGCCTGCAGTTAAATTCTTTGTTGCTGGTAACTATTAACAGGTAGCAAACAGCTGGGAACTTTGGGGCAGCCTAGTAAGATGAATAGGAGTGTTTTACTTCATACTTAACCTTTACAGTGTAGTCAGTGGTGATACTGTGGCCCTTCCTGCAAGCAGAGGACTCTTTGATGGTGGTGACCCTGGAGCAGGAGGAATTTACTCTGGGTCTGGACTGGGGGAACCACAGTGAGGGACTGTGGTTTATGCTGATATGGTCAGGTTTGTCTGGCAAACTGCATTTGTTTTGGAAGCTGTAGTATTTTTCTCTTTGGAGGTTTTTTGGAGCTCCCTGAGGCTCAGGACCCGCATGCACAGCTCTGAAACAGGTGCAGTGGTTATTTTCTGGCTTTCCATCCCTGCCTGCCTGTGCAGCGGAGGCCGAGTCATTCCTTTTCCTGCTGTCAGGTTAGGGCAGCTCCAACCTCAGCACAATGAGGATGGTGTGTGTGTGATGTCCACATATGTCTAATCCATGAACTGTGGAAAGGGAAGAGCAAGCTCCTAATTCCTTCCAGTGACACTGCATGTACCTGATGTTCTGGTTCCTGCCTCGATGTAGTCCAGCTGATGGTATAGTAGGAGCTTTGACCCTGTGGCAAATGTTCATTGAAGTGTTTTCACTGCTAAGCAAAGGAATTTCACTCTTCTGTATTTTGTATCTTGCAGAGGGATGGAAACAACATACTATTTTCTCTTCTTAATGCTGGTATCATATTTGCATTAAAATGCAGTAGTAGACAGGAGGAGAAATTCCGACTGTGTTAAGCAGAATACAAGACTAAGACATTATAATGTTAATTTTGGGCCACACTTTTTGTTGCATTGGATGATAACGTATCAGTTGAGCAAAACAGATAAGTCTTTGCTTAACTGCAAATGTGCAAAAGTTACCTCTGAATTTAGTGAGTGTTTAGAGCTGTCAGTCTCCTGCTTGGTTTTCACTGGGTCTGTACTATTACCTCATCTTTATGGCAGTGGTAGAGCAAGGGCTTTTTAGTCATACCTGATGATGAGTGCCCAGGTGAGAAAACTTGAAATGGAGCTCACTGAGTGCTGAGTGTTGGACCTTTAGAAAATCAGCCTCACTGTGGTGTCTTCAGCAAGCCAAGTGAAAATTGAAATATGCATATGTGCTAATGACTTTTGAAAATGCTGTGAGAACATTTGCTGTAGCCAAGGGTAATTCCAAGGGAAAGCCCAGAAAACTGGTAAGTGCTTTCTACAAAGCTTGAGAGGCAGTGGTGCTTGCACCCTGATGGTTTGTTTGTTAGTTGGATGTGTGACTGCTGCATTGTAAAGCTGCATGGACTCTTGGCTGCTGACACATAATCCAAATGGGTACAGGCTGTTTTATAAACAATCCCTTCCTTCCCTGAACAACATTTATGACCTCTTTTTATTTTATGACCTGCAGAGTGGTCATTGTTTTATTGCTGATGTTTTAATCTGACATCTCTCACATGGCCACATGACTGCAAAGCAGGATATTATTGTGGCTTTAGATTTCAGGCAAGGCTTCATGGTTACTGGTGCTACCAAGCTTTCCTATCTGGGATGTTCTTACTTCTGGTAGGTGCTTGTGAGGGTGAGGGAGGAGACAGCTGTAGGGAATGTGGCAGAAGCAGATAGAGATGCATCACTCTTCCTCCCCTTCCTGTATCAGGTGATAAATGACCGATCTTCCTTCCTCTTCCTTGAAAGCAAAGGAATGCTTTGAGCAGGTTACTTTAAGGGACAGCCCCATCTTTCTGCTTATGAGCTATTAATTGCATGTTGTCACACATGTGGTTAGTATGGTTTAGGAGAGGGAGTCCTATCCTTGCTACAGCTCTTTCTCTTCAGATATATTCTCAGAAGAGAAAAAAATTCCCCTGACCTTGGAAACTCCCATTACTGAACCTCTCTTCTCCCACCCAGGACCTGTTCCAATTCTGTGAACCAACAACTCTCCACCTGAGAGTCACACTGTGATGCTGCCTGAGGTTTGCAGAGCTACTCTAAATGAGCAAATACTTGTTCTTGAAACCAACCCCAAGACCATGAAAAAACTGCCTTTATTCTGTTGCCCTGTCAAACTTCTTGAAAAGGAGACAACCTCTTAATGGGAAGAGCAAAATTATTTTTTGTCTTCACTTCCCTTATTCCTCCAGCTTCATAGTTTACATACCCTCTTTGAAACCTCACTTTTGCTTGACACAAACCACTTCTGTGTGGGAGTTACGTACTTATCTTGACTTCTGATTTTGTCATTCCAAGTTATTGCTTCCTCCTACTTATCCCACTCTTTCCTTGGTCAGTGCAGCATTTCCTGTCATCTGTGTGCCAATATCAAACACTGGTGTCTTTCTAACTTGCTGGTTTTGTGCTGATACCTCACAGTGTTTGACCTGCTGCTGTCTCTTCCTATTGACTGACATTGGTGATGTGGAATTTGTGCCTTACTGCTGGCAGCAGCACTTCCCATTGCTCCTGCCCTTTGGCTAAAAGGCAAGATGGAAGAGATGTCCTCATCTGTCACCTTTCTCTGCTATAGGGCAAGCAGGGCAAAAGAGCAGGAGAGAGGAAATCCTTGCTCTGGTGTGGTATTCAGCAGGCAAAGCAGCAATGGGAGTTGACTTGCAGCTCAACACATTCTAAATAAAAGTGGGTTTATAAGTACATTTTGTTGTAGTTTGGAGTCCTCCTTTCTGCCCAGCCACCACAGTGTGATGAAAATGCCAGGGCAGACCAAGGACTTGCCCTTTTAAAGTGAGCTTCTTTTTATCAGTCTATTTTCAGTGTGTGCTGGGTCCATCCTGGACTGAGTACCTGATGCTGCTTTTGGTCCCCTTAGCAGCCTCTCCCTCAGTCTTCCCTGCTGTCCTTTCAGGAAAAGCTCTCAGAACCATGACAGTGTTTGCTTTTGTGCATCTGAGTTTCACTGTTACTGGCTGTACCCCACACCCAGTCTTCCTGTCATGATATTTATGCTCTGTTATGAGGGGAAAGCTAAGAGATAAAGGCAAGATTAACATGCAGTGGTGATTCCCAAACCATTGAACACTAAGATATAAGCAGTACAGTGCCTTGCTCAAACAGGGCAGGCCAGGCTGCTCTGCCAGCCCTGAGGAGTTTCCCACTGTGGTATAGGGCAGTTTCAAAATTACTTTGAGCAGAGCTGGTGCTGGAGTCACAGTGAAACCTGTGTGGTCTAGTTACTTCTAGTCCACTACTCACTTGGTTAATTCTTCTGAGTGTCTTTGATGTTCCAGGTCCCTTGGCAAATGTTGCCTTTGAAGAAGGGGGGAAAATAGACACCACTGTTGGGTCCAGAAGGTCACTCTTTGCTCATTCTCCTCTCTGTCCCCTGTGCAAACCTGTTGGAAGGGGACAGTGGAGTTGGCAGGGTGGATGGAAGCTCACCCAGGGGATCTGAAAAAGTGCCAGTAACACCTTATCTCTTCAAGTCAATGCAGTAAATAGGTTTAGTCTGGTTTATTTAGTAACTCAGGATGCATTTCAGTTGAGATGTGTCAGTTGGATTGAATGCTGCTAAGTCATGTTTTGAGAGGGCAAAAAAAATCTCTAATAAGAATTAATGTCAGATTGATCTGTCTTCATTGCTGGAGAAAGGACACCCTGTTCTTTCTGAAATATTGCAAAATACACTGCTCCCCTGTGGATCAGGCAAATACGTCTGCAATTAAATTCTAAGGGTATGTATGAGTGAACACTGAAATATCTTAATCCAAACCTAAAATCACACATGTGGAGACAAAGTCTGGGGCAAAGCTCTTCCTTGGTTGTCAATGTAATTTTGAAGTTGGCAGTAAAGGACTTAAGTCTGAGCTGAGGCAAGAGTGAAGGTTTGCTTGCACACCTTCCTTTCTGCAAGCTCTATTCATTTCCAGAATTTTTTGCATTGTATCTTCGTATCCACACTTCAGCCCTAAATATTGGAGAGCAGCAGCTACTCTTAGGAGCACACAGTGAGAAGGGAAGTACAGCAGGATAGACCTTGGGGCTCTCCTTTGCTGACCCTGAAGAACAGTTGGTTGCAACCATTGGAAAAATCAGTGCTCAAGTAAGAAAGGGCTGTTGACCATATGCTATCACCCTATGAAAGTGGCCACTTCTACAGGTGTACCCAAAGGCCTGAGGCAAAACCTTTTGGATCTGAATGCTTGAATTGTCATGTCTAGGTTGATCATATTGGGCTCCTAATTAACTTGGAGGGCAATTCCAGGTTGCTCCATAGCTTCACAAGGTGTAGAGAGAAGGAAGCATATGAAGTAATGTAAAAGGCACTTCGGGTCAGAGAATGTCACGCTTGCTGACTACGCCAATTAAATGTCATGATCCGATTATTAGGTTCTTAGAAATACCTCTGCCCGAATTAAGGTGCAAACGAGACCATATGCCAGTCAACAGTATGGGTTTTATTTGATAGTAAATATGAGAGAGAGAGAGAGAGAGAGAGAGAGAGA
>VZTJ01000392.1:1297850-1320238 GCA_013397795.1 Orthonyx spaldingii
TTTGGCCTGTGGGGTTGGGTTTCACACAGCTGGGCCAGTTTGTATAGTTGAGGATGGATGTTCAGTGCCTCTGGCCAGAGGTTATGCCACGCACCCAAAAATCTCCTCTCCCCCACCATACTCGGTTGGGGGGGGAAGTTTGTCAGCCTGGCTTCTGTGAGTTGTGTTCCCCCCCACCCCAAACTCAGCCAGGCATGATTCTCTCAGCGCAGCTGGTGGCTTTGGCTTTTTGGGGATGCATACCTTTTCCCCCAGCCTTGCTTGTTTCAGGTGATTGAACAAAAGGGCTTTCCCTTTATCTAATCAGCAGCTTGACTTTCAGTCCAAAGTCCCAGTCTTCAGGGGGGCATCTCTGGTTGTTGCCTTTTGTAATACCAATGTTTGAGGCATGAATTATTTTCAGTCTCTGACACTCCCAAAGGGCTCTCACGTCATCAGGAGCAAAGGAAACCACTAGATGTGTGGAACAGAATGATCCCCTCTTGGAATAGTAAACAGCCTGAAAATACCTGCTGAAGGGATTCTACTCTGCAAATGTTTGTTAATTTGGTGGCCTGCTCAAGTGGGGGAGCAGAAGCTCTGGAGTCAAACTCTGAAAACTTGTCCTATTCAGTGTTGAGAATTTTCTGTTCTCGGTTTAGTGCTTATGGCCTACTATCAGCATGAGGAATCTACGGGCACAACTTGTAGATGTGTCTTAAAGCAGACAGGAGTAAATATGTAAAGTTTGTGAGGAAAGTAAGCCTTGAATTCGACTGAAGAATTCAACTGCAAGGTGCAGTCAGTGTGAAACCAGTCCTTCTGGAGGTAATTCCATTCTGTGGCTCTTTTAGCTCAAGACAGGAATCATATTTTTAAGTGGTTTAGCACACTCACAGCTGATCCCAGGCTCTTGGAGGAAGGGAGGAATGCTGTTCAGGATGACAGCTCTCACGGTTTGTTTATGAAAAAGAGCTGTGGTGGCTTTTTATAACCTAATGCTGTGTGAACAAACCTTTGTTAGGAGGTAGTCCTGCACAGGACTCTCTGGGGTGCCTGGGCCAGAGCCCTCAGATTCTGTGGGGTAGAAATAAGAAGCTGAGTCCAAGCTGAGATTGTTGTTTAGGTGTGAAGGGTCAGCCAATACTGCCCTGTTGTCCTGGTCCAGGGAGAGAGCTTCCCTGGGGGAGTACAGGGCCCTGGAGACCTGAGCTCTGCTCTCACCCTGCTTTACAGGCAGAAGGGGTTGGGAGGACTGGTGTGACATTGTTGTGGCCACATTTAAATGTGAGGTTTGGAGTTTAACTACAGTCTAATGGCAGCAGGAACTTTACTGGGCTGACTCATATTGCCGAAAATACACTCTCGTTTCTCCATGTATCCCTGCCCAGAGGAAGAGGAGGTAGTGCTGCAATCGTGGATTATCCCAGTGTAACCCAATTTTAGGCCTTGCCTAAGCTAAAACTGCTTCCATCCCTCTTATTTCTCAGTCGTTTGGAAGTGCTCTAGTTGAAATGGGGTTTATTGAATAGTGTTGCTTGGAAGTGTTCTAGTTGAAATGGGGCTTATTGAATAGTGTTGGACAGCAGAGGTTGCTGGAGGGATGTAAATGACCTTGTGATGCTATGAGTGGTGAAAACAAGGATTCCAATCCTGTGGCAGCTTAAATAGCTTGCCTGTGGCTGTAGGAGAGGCTGGATGGCATGGTTGGAGAGGGACTAACTGGTTAACCTCTGGAATTCTTTGGCTGGGAGCCTGAGAAGGTCACACCAGTGAGGGCACTGGAGCTAATTACTCCATTTCCCAGAGGAGTGGCAGCTGCCTTGTGTGAGGTTTTGTTAATGAAAAGCCTTATATAAACTGAGCACACCTTCTCCATGGGCTAAGGAGGACCACCATGCTTCTCTGTGTGAGGCCTGCATATCTGAGGAAATACGGGAGGCATGTGTTGGATACATCTGGGAAGTCTGTGAATTCCTGGATGTGTGCCTGCAGGAGCAAAGAAAAGTTGATTTGAGCATGTGTTGTGACTTCAACCAGCCAGACAGCATTTCTGGGCAGAAAGAGACACTTTGTCTTTGTAAATACAGTGCCTGATCCCCCCAAACCCCAAAATTTCTGCTTTGGAAATTAAAGATGGGTAAGATCTGTTTGGAAGCAGAGGGCTGACTTAACCATTGCACAATCAGTTTCTCTGCTGTCATTTCTCTATTCCTGTTTCCACCTTCTCGTAAAAATTCTCACAATTGAGCCATACAGTTATCTGGACTTAATTTTCTTTCCACATAGACCTCCTGAAGCCTAGCTGTTGTATAATTCCTCTAGTAGATGAGGTGTTGCTGCGTAAAACAGAGTACTGGGCTGGTATTGGACACATATTGCCAGCCTTAGGTTATGCCCGACCCCACAGTTCTGCAAAAAGGGTAACACTGAGCATCTTTAAGACTCTGGACTGTCTGGTGCGTGTGGCAGGAGAGTGGGGCTGTTGGGGATGCTCAGCTTTTTGATACAGCATGATGGTGTCTCTCTGGATGGGAACTTCTCCATCTCTAGGGCTTCAGCTGTCCCTGTTGATGTGCACTGAGCCCTGGTGCTGGCCAAGTGCTGGCACCACATGAGTGCAAGGCTTTTAACAGTGCTGAGCTGCCTGCCAGTCGATGGTTACCCGGCTTTTTTCCATTTGCTTCCACTAAGTGTTTTTTCCCCAGCTGACAGAGGATGTCCCCTGCAGGCCCTGGTGAGCAGCAGTGTAGGAAAGACCTGGCTGAAAAGGCCAGAGCAGTGTCACCTCTGGTCACACTGGCGTGGCCGTGCTGGGAATGCAGCAGGCAGCCCCTGGGAGGCTGCCAGGCACAGGGGCAGTGTAAAAGGCTGGGGCTGCTGTCTGACCCAGCCCCTGAGGCTCAGTGATGTGCTGTGGAGCCCCAAAGCCTCCTCTGTAGGCCAGCAGTAGAGGCCATTGGTGCTTTCCCACTAGAGGGCAGTTTTATCATGCCTGCCCTTCCATAGGTTGCTGATCCCACTCCGCACAGCCTTTAAGACGGGCGGAAATTCAGATGAAAGCAGTGATCAATGTTTAATTATTTCAGCAGCTACCAAGTGCCTATATGAATGATAAACCCAATGATCTGGAGATGCACTACTCGAGCTAAAGCAGGTATCAAGGCACAGTTTTTTGAAGTGTGCTATGTGGGGTTTTTCGGGAACAAGCAGCAGGTGTGTCAGTCACATGGAAATGAGTGAGTGTGGCTGAGGCATGTTGCACTGAGAGCAGGCACACAGCTCCTAGTGGAGCTGGTAAAAGTGGAGATACAGCAGGTTTGTATCATGGACTTTGGATATAGTAGTCAGATTTATATATCTACAAACACATATGTAAATTTGGAAACTTTACAAATAAAACTAACCCTAAAGACCCTAATTGTTAATGGAAAGTACAAAATGCTCCGTACTAAGACATCAACAGACCTGCAGGTTTTCCTTCTTAGGTGAACAGTGATATATAATACACATCAATATTTTGCAAAGTCAAGTGAGTAAGAGCCATGATTTCACTTCAGAGGCAGCCTGAGGAGATGTCTGCACTGTGGGGTGTGGCCGTGTTGGGAATATCACATTCAGCTCTGCTGATAACATGTGAGAGGATGAGAACTGAGCTTCTCAGCTAGTGAGGAATATAGGATCAATTATGACCTTGTTGTGTAACCCGAATTTGGTCATACTTTGATATGACATTTTTCCCAAACACAGAAGTTGGGCTTGTTTACTTGTGCTACTCCTCAGCTATCCATGCAGAGCACAGAGGGAACGTGTTCCTCTCTTCTTTCTGGGTGCCTGGAAACATCCAGGGTTCTGCCTTCCTGAGATATGAGCTAATGAGACATGTGAGGAATTGTAGATGGTGACCTTACTGGGAAGCTCCACAGACAGGATTTCTTGCTTGTTTTTTTTAGTCTAGTTTTACTTGCCCAGGCCATTTGTCCCTAAGCCAGGCACAGCATCTGGAAAGAGTGGCTTAAGTCATGCCTCATGTCCCTTTTTTTCCTGGGGTCAGGAATTTCTAGGCCTTTGTCTTATGAAGCCTTTCCAGCAAGGCCGAGTTCTGATCAAGACACTGTTACTGACGTGTTTGTATGGTTGTGTTGCCCTTTCCCCCTCCGTTTGTGAAGCGGGTTCCCCAGGGAACAAGGTTTGAATTCTCTTCAGTGCCTGTCTTTCACTTATTTTGAGGAGACAGGAGTGCCTCTTGGGTCCCAGATTCCTTCTCAGCCCTGCTGGAAGTTGCCTGACTCCACCTGAAGCCAGGTGATGGGTGTCGGGTCATGGCACCAGGGCCGTGCTCTGAGTGCAGGACAACTGTATCTGAGTCTGTGATCTGCCTCAAGCTTGCTTGCTTGATTGGGAACTCTGGCTGTGATGCCCCTTCCTTGTGTTGCCTGCTCTACCTCATTCCTCCCTCCAGGACAGTCTGAGCAAGTTTTCAGTTGTCAGGTACAGAATGATTGCCCTGAGTGGAGCTTAACCCATGCAGAGCTGAGTGAAGCTCTTGTCCTCAAACTTTGCCTGGTAAGGCCAGACTCCAGCTCCATCTATTGCCTCCTTGGTGCCATCCCCTCCTGGTCCTGTGTGTGCACCTCCTCTGGCAGTAATAGGGGAACAGAAAACACCAGGCCTGTGCTGCAGGCTCCGAATGTGTCCAAGCCACCTCCTTGATGGATCTCTCTCTCTCCCGTTCAAGGGATATTTCCAAACAAACTCTTCCCTCTGACCCTTGTCTCCATGAGGAAACACAGCTCTGTCTTGATCCCTTCCACCCTTGTGGATTTGATCCTGCATGGTTGATGAGGCTTCTTATCACATTGTTTTGGGATCTCATGCTGCTTGTTTGTTTTTCTAACTCTTTCATTTTCTAAATATTTCCAGACAAACTGTAGGCTGCTTCCTGTTAACTAGACAGCCCTCTATTCTCCTCCTCTGCTTCTCCTCTTTCTCAAGTTTCCCATGAGAAGTTGTATTGTTGGGATCCTTGTTCTTCTTTATTGTCTTTTTGTCCAAGAAGGTTTTTTTTCTGTGCAAGTCTCTGTCCAGTCCTTCCCTTCTCTGCAGTGGTAAAGCTGCACTGACCCAGGCCTAGGAGAATTATATTGGCAGCTTTCTGCCTTCTTCAACAATTAGGAGCAAAATCTGTGGGGGTTTTTTCTGTGAGGTTTGACTAGAAGTGTATGGTTGAAATCATATTTAAATACCATTTTGTGTTTGCTCTGATGAAAAGTAGTTTTTGATGGTATTTCTTGATGACTTGCTTTCTGGTTCATAACTCTGTTTCTGCTAGCCAGCTGTCTTAAAGGCAGTAGTAGAAAACAGACTGTTCAATTAATTCTGTTTGTCTCTGGAGGACCTGCTGGAGCTGTCTGTTATGGCCATCCTCTGCTCATGGTCTTGCCACTTGAAATTACAGCTGCTCACCTTGTCAGGGGTAGGGCACGACCACATCCTTTAGATTCTTTAGGACCACTATTGTGTGGTGAGGATTTTCTTGGAAAGGATGATTTCCTTAGGTGTGTCCTTAGTCTGGTCCTGCATATGGGTTCCAGGCTGTCTCTGAAACAGAGCTGGAGCCCACCAGTCCAGCAAAAGTTGGTAGAAAAACTTCTGTTGGGTTGTACAACCTGTTCTTCACCTCTGTGGTCTTATTCCAGCCTTGGTCTTATTCTAGTGTTTATATTCTGTTGCTAGTTGGGGCTTTTTATTCTGTTTCCTCAGAACATGAAAATAATGAACTATGTTTAATTTCAACATAGAGCAGTACAATCTATTTTTTTGTTTTTCTTTATTTAACATGTGATTGGGCAGAGGCACAGTGACTCATTCTGACTCAACTGAGGTTTTTTGGAAGAGCTAAGGCAGGATGAGGCCTGAAACCTGTCTCACCTTCTCATTGGTGTGTGTGGAAGATAAAGGGACTGTATTGATGTGTTCTGAGAACTCTCTCTGTGAAGCCCAGCATCCTAAAATACCAAGATTATCCTCAAACTCCCTGTTCCAGCTGGCATTGTCTTCTACCAGCCTGGTTTTTCCAGAGCAAGGAGGTGCAGTAAGCCAGGGCACCTCGTGCTGCAGGAGGTGCCTGTGGTGACTGCTGTGGCTGCAGGGCCCATGTCCTAAGCTGGATAACTCTGCCTTTGGTTGGAAGTAAGTTTTTTTACACCAGAAGGTGTTTGATTTTTCTCTTCCCCTCTTTGTACTCTTGTTGAGTTTTTGTCCTTGCCAAGGTGACCTTTGCCACCCACAGCCTCCTGGTCCTGGAACAGTGGCAGTGTTGGGACACATCATCTCACATCACAGCTCATCACTTGTTTCCTGTGTGCAGCCCCACCACCATGGAAAATGACATGTGTGGTGCAGGGAAAAGAGACTTTATCTTCCAGTTTGCACAACAAGAAGCTCTGGAAATAGCCTGGAAGTTGCTGATATCGCTGTTTTGTGGTGAACTTTCCTAATGACTGTATGTACAAGACATTCTTTGATTCAATTGTTGTCCATCTCGTATAACTGTCTTTAACTAGAGTGAAACTGTCTAATCGTTCTGACTCATGTATTTTCTTTTATAAGGAGACAATTTCCAGTGATATTTCCACTTATCTGGAAGAACTGAGTGAGTAAGGAAAAGAAGTCATGACTAATTTCACTTGTTGGCTCTTCTCTTATCACACATTCCTCTTTTATTCCCTGAGCACTGGGATTGAGGGCTTTCCCTGGGATTAGACATGAGATGTAGACAAGGGATTTGTCGCTTTGATCTAGCAAGTGATCTAACCCCTAGGCTGTCCCCAGAGATGGCACTATTGCTGTTCTGTCCTGCTTTTAGTCTTTGATTGTGCCTTTGCTCAAAGCAAAGCCACTGTCAGGTGAGTGGTGGCTTTAAAAACGCCATTGATTTCTTTTAAAAAATGGGAAGACTAACAGTAAAAAGTATGTGACAGTCTTTAGTTATACAACTCAGCAGTCCCGTGGGTTTTAGTGGCAATTTGGGAAGAGTTACCAGTGATTTATCAGAAGAGGAGGGGGAAGTTTCTGGTCAGGTGCATTTGCAGAGCAGGAGGCTGTTTGCTTCTCAGCCACTGCATGCAGCTTCTCTTAAGCACAGCATTCCTGGCTCCACCAGCAGTTCTTACACGTCCTGCTGTGGCTGGAGTAAATACATCCCAGAAATGATTCTGTTGAGAAACAAAATCTGTTGTTTGCTTTGAACAAGCAAATATGTTGGCCTCAGGAGATACTTCTCGTTCTCTTCCCAAGAGAAAGGTCAGAGAGGCCCAGGTGGGTTCACAGAGGGTCACGCCTTGTTTGGGTTATGCCTGTTGCCCATCACAATACATTGCAAAATCACTAAATAAGATGATCAAAATTCTGAATTTCCACATCAGCTGAAATGTTCGTATTAGAGTGAAATGTGTCAGGAAAAACCAGTGCATTTAAAATTGCTGAGCTATTTTTTTACGTTTCTCCAGGTACAAATATTTTTAGTTAAAAAAACTGAGTCAGGCTTGCGTATTTTCTTCTAGCTCAGTATTAAGTATAATCTTTCTAAGAGCCTCTTGGCTCGTGAATTACAGCTCGGGATTATGCTGCTGCTGTCTCAACCTTTAATACAGTTTTGTCTATGGGAGTTTTGACTCCAGCCAAAACCTCAATAAGTATAAACAGCTTGGGTCAATTAAAAATTGTACAAGAAATACAGTCCTCCAAAGAGCCTAGGAAGAGTAACTTTTTCCAGACTGCAAGGAAAGCAGATGTAGCCCTGCATTGTCTGATATTGCCTGGAAATGAAATAGCTGCAGCACAAATCAACAAAGTGAAATATTTAATTAGAAAGGAGTGATTTGACCAAAACTTTGCTTTACCATTTTCTTCACAGGAATTCAAAACAAAATTTAAACACAAAAAAGGGAAGGGGGCAGTTTGATTTTTGTGGAAGCTTCAGTTTTCCTGTGAGAAAATTGTATTTCCATTATGTTCTATCCAACCTTAAGAAGGAACAGCTCCATTCTCCTTTAAAGAAAGCTAAGCAAAATAAACCAGAAATTTTAAATCCTTAGTGCAGTGTTGAATTTCTACAACTAATGCATCATCTGAATATCATCTGCCAATTGCCTGCTTTTCTACTGTCTTTTTATGTCCCTCTAATTTTATAGGCTATAATCCTGACCCTGCTCAGGTCAATGCCAAAGCTTCCAGTGATTTCCTTTGAGAGAAGGAACTTTACCTGCTCTCTGTTTTAGTACTAGCAGATATAATGCATCTCAGCTGTCACAAAACTACTCTGCAGTGCTTTTCAGTTCCTAGTAACTCTGGTTTCAGTCCTCCCATGTTTCACTGGTTCTGAGAGAGAAAGTCTCGAAGAGTAAATCTGAGACTTGTTCTGTATTTTATACATTAAATTTCAAATACTCGTATTGAAGTTGTGTTAAGGAACTCTGTATCTCATGGGAGCCTGCTCTATTCATAGGGACATTTCAGTTGTGTTTCAGCATTGCTGGTAGGTGTTCTGGAGACTTGGTGGTTAGGAATTTCTATGAGTTTATGACAATTTAGTTTCACGGTGGTCTGTGAAAGAAGGACACCTCTGCCTTTCCCTCCTTCTCTGTTTATCACTGGTGGGTGAATGTCACCAAATGATGGTGGTGGGCAGAGTGAATTGGAAATGGGGAGACTGACCCTCTTCTCCTGGGGCAACAGTAGGCAGCTGTTTGAATTCTTCCTCCTCCCAGAGCTCCCTATAACGTGTCCTAAAGTCAGACAGATCCCCAGCTGTGTGAAAAAAGCTTAACCTGGTCATTGGCCTGGCAGTGGTGAGATTTTTAGTATTCCACTCACTTGTTTTACTACCATACAGTGCTTTTGAATCTTCATTCCACACACAAAAAAATCTGTTCTGTAGTTTGAGACTTTGGTCAAACCCTTGCAGCTCTAAAAGCCAGGTTGCTCGTGCATCAACATGTAACAGAAGCTGGGGTGTGGGAAATGGATTCAGGTGCTTCACTTGGCTTTGGAGACTTCCTTCTGCCATTGAATGACTCGCATCAATCCCTCTCCAAGCTTTAAGAATATCCCCATATTGTTAAGAGAACACAAATAACAAAGGCTTGTCAATTGTTTGGGGCTCTTTGGACTTCAAGTGTAGCCAAAACACAAAGTCTTGCCTTCAGAGGCTCCCCGGGTTCTGAAATTGGGGTAGCCTGAGGAACAACCCTGCCTCTGCAGCAAGGCACACTTGTTGTTAGTCCCTCTTCTCAACTGTTGAAGTTTTCTCCGAAGTTCTGTTACTGGGGCAGCTATTTAGAGGCTGAAATGCTGTCTGAGATTGAAAAATTTTGCAAAACTCATACCCTGAAAAATATTTCAGCTTCATTCACAGACAATTAGCCTTTTGGTGCTTCATTCTCTCATGATAGTTCAGCTGCTGATGTCTCTCTGTACCTATTCTTTTTTCTCTCTTTGTTTTCCTTAATTTGAGAATGAATGGCCTTTGTGAAATACAGGCTACAGAACACCCCACAGTCCATGCTCTCCCCCCAGGTAAGAGATGGTGTTAACTCGCCAGTAGGAACAATGGAAATTGGTGTTCAGGTATCAGCCAGAGCTTTCAGAAATCCTGAAGGCATTTTCTAGTGGAAGTAGCTGTTTTCAGGGAAATAGGTTTGTATCTGCACAGATATAAAAAAAGCCACCTCCCTTTCTTGGGAGATAGGTGCTTTATCTTGCCATAATGGAGTCACAAGGAAGTGAAAATTCAAGCTGTGTGAATCACTGTGCTTAATAAGGGAAAGAGAGAATCTATTTACCAAATCTGGAAAAATATGGAAATGTCTGATGTTGAGGAAGAGGACCCTCCTGCGAGCCTCCAACCCACACATCATCTTAGCATCCTGCCCTTCTACATGGTGGGGTATGTTTTCAGAGGAGAGCAGCACATGAACTCTTTCACTTTCAGCAGACTCTGGTTTACTGTACATTGCATCATGTTTAGGAGCAGAATGTTTATGAATTTTAGGAGACTACACGATGATGTAAATTATTTTGCAAACTGGCTTTTCAGCCTTTGCAGTTTCCCATGGGAGCTGACACAGTCTGTGTAGTAGTATGCAGTAAAGCAAAACATTTCTGTTTCTTTCTTATAACTCTACTCCCTGAAAAAGTCATTGGCTGCCCCTGGATTTTGTGCAATGAGGAATCTTCTTGTCTCTTCTAGTTGTATGTCTATCTACTGTCTCTTCTTCCTATAGTAAAGTCTTCTAAACTGAAAAATACTTCTTTGCCTAATCCTTATTCAGCTTCTAAGCCTTTTCTTTTTCACTTGCCCCTCCCTTTGCCTATCCCTAGTGTATCTTTCATAAGGGTAATTCCTAATGCTCTGTTCCTTGTCATGAGTTTGCCTTCAGTGTTCTGCATGAGGACATTGGGTTCTCCTTCAAAACTAATTTAGTAAACTATTGGCATGTGTGTACATTGACAAGTTTTCTTCCTCACTTGTATTACACAACATTTACTGACATTGAGTTTTGTCTGTTGGTTTTCTGTTCACTTACCCTGGACCACAGGAGCCCTCTGTGACTCTTCAAACTCACCTTCAGATTTCACTATTATGAATATTTGAGCAAACTTTATCATCTCACCCATTGCCCTGAATTTCATTGATCTGTAATGTGAGGAGCACACATTTCACCTGTTGAAATTAGAATATTGAAAACTTGAAACTCTTGGAAAACCTCTGGGGAAGGAAACCTCTTAACTTCATCCCCTGATGTCTTATTTTGTTGTCAGCGTCTCTTCAGAGCTATCCACAATGAAATCTCAAACCAGCTTTTGGTATGGGTAGGTGTATCTCAAGCATTCACAAATCCCTCTGCTTATTTGTCAGTTGTAAAGACTTTTGAGAGTTTTTCTTAGTTTTAGAACTGTGTACACACACAACAGATTTCCAGTATTAGTTGGTGATTAGCAATTACTACACTTTTTCCTGGCATTTCATCTCTTGCTGGGAAGTAATGTGAAATGGGAATACTTTCCAATTAAATGCTGTTTTCAGTTAGTTGTCAGTCTGCCAAACTTATTGACATGAGCTGCCACTGTCCAGCTCTGCCCAGAAGAGAAAAACCTGTTCCCTCTGCAGCTCCTGTGCTGATCAGGGTTTTCTTTCTGCCTCTCAAATGCCTATTCGAATTAGGTGGAATCAGCCTGTGTACATTTTTCTAAGTAAAGCAGAAACAAATCCAAAGCCAAGTAGATTGAGAGGATGTGTCTGCTCTTCTCAGCAGTTCCTGTTTGGCAGCCGAGTGCTGTGAATGTGTCTGTCTGAAGGGAGTCTCCATGTCTGGACTGTGGTTTTGCCATGTCATTTCTCCTCTGCATCAAGCAATTTTCCTTTTTACATGACCAAGGGGAAAGAGGTTGCCTTGGACTCTCAATGCTGCCAGATATTCTCCCCTTAGAAAGGGGAAAATCGTATAGAGGCAAGTAGGATAAAATGCACAGCAGAGGGGAAGCGTGGGGATGTGGAAGAGCTGGTGTGTCTGTGGATGTGGGAGAGGGAGCTGGTATTGACAGTGAGGTTATTGAGGAGCAGTGGTCCCACCGTGGGGGTATGGAGAGGGTCAGGGCTGTGTAGGAGCTGGGCAGGAGCAAGCGAGGAGTCAGGAAAAGCTGGCTGGGAAGTGCACCAATGAAGTGCTGTGCAACCTTTGAGATACACAGACTATGCAATGGCAGAATTGTCTGATCTGTCTGATCAGAAGACATTCCTTTGCTTGCAGACGTCTCCTGAGCAGATGTTCTCACTGAACTTTCAGAAACAACCCATCTGCATATTTTTCTGAGTGGTGTTAGCAATTCAGGACCCAGAAATAGCTGCAAGAAGCATAAATTAATTCTTTCTAGTGGCTCTTTTTTTTTTTTTATTTGTCAACACCACATTTCCCTTGTACCTGCCTGACGCAGGTCCTGCAGAGAGGAATGAGTCTGGGTTTCCATGTTTAGTCTATCTTTAACTTCAGATAAAAAATGTTTAATTTTAAGGAGAGAGCTTCTTAGCTACTAACTTCATTTTACAATCTGGAGCCTGAGCTCCTGTCACAGCTCACGTTTTCACTAGAACTAAAGACCATGCCTTAGAAACTCAGCCTGACAATTCTTGATTCTGATGTAGAACAGGAGCTTGCTTGTTCTTCCATGGAGGTCTTAAATATATGCTTTTGTAGATCAAATTACCTGGGACTGCTCCATGTAAGAAGAGAAGAATGAGTAGGGATAGAACAGCATTCAAACAAGCAAATAAGCATATGCAGGAAGATAAATTATACTCCAGATCCTTTATAGATGGGAAAAAAGGTAATGAGCTGGAGGAGATATCTTCTAATAGTAAGGATGGTGAGACTCCAATGTCACAGCTTGTCCAGACAAGGCAGGTGCGGTTGCTTATACACAGGGCAGATGTTCTTATTAGCACATAAAAATACTCATAAAAATTCAGCTGCAGTCTCATCCCTTTCATCCTCTCAAAGGCAGGATGCTGGTTTTGCACTAATTTCCCTCCATTAGGAAGTTCTGAGTTGTTTGGTTTCTCTCATGCAAGACTTTCTCTTTTGTCACAAACTCCCCTGTATCCCTCATGTCCTGGTATCTTGGTGCATGCCTATGTGAAACTGTGGTGCTGTTCTTTTTGCTATTTCAGCACAGAAAAGAGGCACTGTGTCAACAGAGCACTTCCCCTCCAGCTGCTGGGCTAAGCCCATGCAGGTGTGCACACATGCACTCCCTGTGTTTGAGCTGGGATTTTTCCAAATAAATTGAGAAATGACAGTGCAGCGAAAAATTCCAGCATGAGTAAGAGTGTCAGAAGAGCTCACGTGTCCTTTGCCAGTCTGTCCTGCTTTTCTGGTGCCTTTGTCTTGTTATCAAGTATTTCATCATGTGTGGAAGGGAAAGAGATAATGAAAACACCTCTGTGCAAGGGAAGTGGAACTGCCACAGTGCAACCTAAGCAGTGACCTGGAAATGAGGTGTTCTGAGCCACCAGGGATAAGTGCTCAGCCTCTTTGGAAAGAAAATTTCTTTGCAATATGTGTGAGGCTGCGTGGTGCTGCTTTTTATACACAGAGTGTAGGATGGAATGAGCTGGGAAAACTCCTGTGCCTCTGTGAGCTCAGAATTCCTTCAGGGCTTTGACAGAGTGCTGAAAGAAAAGGCTGAAAAAACAGTGGGAAAGGCCCACTTCCATCTCTGTCTAATCATCCACTGTCTCCTGCAACCAAAACTGCTGTAAGGACCACAAGTGTGGCTGTGAATCACCACGACTCCTGAACAGGTTTCTTGTTCTCAGATTTGTTCTTCTACCCCATCAGGAATTAACCCAGGCTTCCACCCATCAAATGCTTAACATTTCACTGTGGTAAGAGTTGGGTAATGCTCCAGTTGTTAAACATGGAATTGCTCTGGAGGCTTGCCCATCCCAAAATTATCTGATTGCAAACTGAGCTTGATGGCTGACGATCTTTGAACTGATTATAACACAGAACCACAATGCAGCCAATGCATCTCAGCTCCAAGGGTAAAGCACCTGGTGATTACCAGAATTTTAAAAGCATCGGTGAGGCTGTATTGGCCACACAATATTAAGGACTATAATTTTGAAAGTGGATCCAGTTTTCCCAGGTGATCAGTGGCCAAATTCTGCCCTGCCATTTCAAGCAAGCAAGACCCTTGTGTGACAATGTTGTGTGGTTGAGATGTTCTGGAGGTCACAAACACGATGTACTGACATGGCCACTAACACAGCAAGCACTGAACTATTTGGGAATACCTCTGAGGAAGACCTGTTCTTCACAGAGATAGAGCCAGCATGGTTCAGACATCAAAAGAGTTAATGAAAGCAAGTCTTTGGTGTGTTCAGCTAAAGAAAGTAAGAGTGTGTGTGATTTTTTCTGGTTTTATTTATAGGAGGTTTTTTATTAGACAGATGATGTACTACTGTCTGATGTCCTCTAAGATCTGTCAGAAAAAAAAAAAAAATTTCCGTTTCAGATTTGTTTTGGCAATAAAATGAATGGAAGAGAGTTCCTGTGTTCTGCTGTCTTCGTTGGCTGTGATGCTTTGCAGACAGGCAGCTGAGCAGTGCTTGGGGGTATTCAGGCTCTAAGGTTCTCCTATTAATTGCTTGTTCTGGTTGCCTTTTATTATTTCGATTTAATTAAGGATCCTGCTGTTGACTATGCCTGTATTTTTGATCTTTATAATAATGTAATCACTTTTTAGTGTATAACATCCAATTTATTATGACTCCTTTTTCTGACATTTTGGGCAGGCTTGGGGATGGTCTCACTGTAAGAGCACTCTGGCAGACAGAACCTCTGCCATAGGGAAGGATGAAGGGGACTTGAGCCAAAGCAGGAGGCTCCCCAGGTACAGCACTGAAAGAATTAAAGGCAGAGGTGTGCAGGTCACCCTCCAGGGAACCATCTCCAGAGGCAGGCAGCAAGGAGAGCAGTGCCACTCTGCAGTATTTGATGTGGCTTTCTATTTCTTTAACAACCTAATTCTTTTTACCCTGCCCTCACTTCAACATTAATGATTTTAGCCATGTGAATTACCTTGAGAATTGTTAAGTCAAGTGTTACTGTGCAGAGACAGGCTGCAGAGCAAAAATCTGATTTCCAGCACTGGGCAAAACCCATTCATTTTCCTCAGTGTCATTGTTTTGATTTCCGAACAGGTTGTAACGTGTTCACATTAAAATTTGGCATTCTGTTTCATGCCCTGATGAATTGTCCTTTCTGCTGTGTGCTACATCAGCTGCTTATTTTATCCTGCTCATATTTCCTTACCGTTGCCTGTGTTTGAAGCTGCACTCTGTCTGCAGCTTCTCCCCTTGCACACTGACAAAGAGAATCCATTTCTCTTTTTCCTGTGCCAGTAACAATAATTACATAATAGGTTCTTTTAAGTTTTCCGCATGCTTAGTGTTTCAGTTTCTTTTTTCCTTTAGTTTCTGGGTTTGATGCATCTCGGAACTTTTTTGCAATGACTGCAGAAAGGAGAGCGGCAAATATGACACGTCCATGCTGAAATTCATATGTAAGTTGTAGAAGATTTATTGTTTCGTTGTTTGCAGTTAACATTAGCACAAATGTACCTTGGTCCTGGTCTTTGGCCTTCAGAATTCTTTGGATCTACAAAATGGATCTCAATGAGTCTTGGGGTTTTTAGTATAATTAGCTGTTTACTCTGCAACAGCTTGAGTGGGGATTTTGAAATGCCCATTTGTGTGACAAAATGGTGCCCAGCTGGAGATGTGGCCAGTGATGAAAACCAGAGTATTTTTGCATTAAATGGAATTGTTCAAAACACATAGCTTATGTTTATGTTAATCAAGTATTTGCTGGGTACACAAGTCTTGAATGAAAAAAGCACTAAGCGGACCACTCATCACCTATCCCAGTAAGTTGTTCCAGGAGTTAATAATTTTCTCCCAAACACATCAATGTCGTGATCACCACCAAAGGGCCCAGTAACTGGCAAGAAACTGATTGCAAATCTTCCCAGTTCTGTGCAGTGACCCCTTGACCAGGCCGGTGGTTTCCAAGCATTTTGGTGTTCATCCCACAAACTTCCCCGTGCCCAACTGACTTTTATCTCATCATGGGAGAAGTGAGGGTAGAAAACTGTTGAAGTCAGCATAAAGGTGGTTTGGTGTTGGTGGTAAAACTGTGTCAGTGTGTGGGTGGTTCATAACATTTCTGCATTTCTCCAAATGTCCACTCTGCCAGAGCAGGCATTCCTGTTCTTGTGTGATAAGGAAGGAAGTCTGGCAGTGGGAAGCGGGAATGCTTCTGGTTTCTATCACTTCTTCATATTTGTGCCTTGGTTGTTGAGCCTGGCAGTAGCTCTGTGCTGCCATATTCAGAGGTTGGATCATACTCTCCAGGTACAACCCTGGGCAGAAATGCAGGGAAATGGGGGCACATTGTGTGCCTGGGGAGACCGGTCCTGTCCCAAACTCACATGCAGCCAAGCACCTGCTTGTGCTAAGGAAAGGTAAGATTTGTCCTGGGATTTTCAGTCACAAACCACCTGGTGTGGGAAATGAGGAGATGGGGCTGTTCTGCCTAACCCTTCTTTTTGCTTTTCCATCCATCTTCTCTGGGTTCAAAGAGAGTCTGCAGCCAAAGAAGGCTGGTGGTTCATCACACCTGGGTTCAGATCCATGAGTGGAGAGGACGGATGTTTAGAACTTCAGTTGAAGAGACCGAGCCAAGCTGGTTGTGCCAAGCATCCTGTACGTGATATCTGCCATGATCACCTTACTGTGCACTAGTGGAGTATTTATATCCTACATTCCTTGGCCTTGGATGCTTTTTTAAAATCTATTTTTAATTCATAAAGACTTCAAGTTCTTACATTGCAGAAGCTGAGGAATGCAATGTTTAACTTCCTGTCAGAGGACCTCATTTCTTCTTCTTTTGGGAATGTAGCAGAGCATTAGAGATGAAGACATTGGGAGCCAAGTGACTAGAAGGGAGTCAGGAGATTGGAGAAGTTATCTTTGTTTCACAGTCTTCTGCCAAGGGATTTTCTTTACATGTTGTAAGAGCAGCGAGCCTCAGGGTTGTAGTTGGTGATGTCGTCCCGAATCACTCTTCTAGGCAAACTTGCTGATTCAGTTTTCCCTTTTCCCTGAGATGTTTCCTAGGGCTGAATAATAGCAGAAACCAGAAACCTGTACTATTGGGTTGGTGCACAGAATTACCAGGGAACGAGGGATCTTTTCCCCCCGATCAATGCTGTGTGTGCAGCCTGGGGTGACAAAGCACTGCTGCACTGATATTAGGGACAAAACTTACTAGAGAATGACCCTTACTTTGCAAAAGGATTTATCTGTGCCTAGTTTCTCTGTGCTGCCTGCATTCCTGTGCTCAGTTTTTCACTATCCTGTCTTGAATGACAGCATTTATCTGTGGTCAGGTCAGTGAATCACAGTTGCCCTTTGAAGACAGGGTGGCAGGAGCACGAGAATGAATTGGTGCTTCCATGGTGCTTTGTAATTAGGTGGGGATCAAAAGGAATGGGAAGGAGACAAGTGAAATGGCAAGTGTGAATATCTCAAAAGAGATAAGATAAGCTAGGGAAGGAAAGCAGCAGCTGTAGTCCAAGGAACAAGTGCAGTGAAAGCCATGGGCAACACAGCAAAAGAGAAAATCATCTAGGTCTGAGCTGCTGAAGTCTGGTGTACCCTGGCACTCTATTAATACTGCTCTGAAAGCACTTGGGACTTGAACTCCATTGCTGGGCCTCACTGTCTGGCCAAGGCTAAAAAAGAGGTGTAGTGGTAAGGAAGATTCTACCAGTAACACTAAAGCTACAGTGATGCCAGGATGCCTTGTCTGAGGTTCGGACCCTGTGTGAGATGTGTTTCAGGTGTAAAGTACACAGAAGTCATGTACAGATCTGAGTCTCCATGGGTAGGGACACAACTGGCACAGAGCAGTTGAAGATGAGCAACTGTGATATGGACAGGCTGAGGGTGTCAGCAGAGACGACACGTCTTCAGAAAGGGCTGTGGTGGACCACAGCACTGTTGTGCTGTGTGACGGGTGGGTGTGCAAAATTCAGCAAGATGATCGAAGGAAATGAGGGAGAGATCTTGGACTTCATTGGGGTGGGAAGATCTCGGGACCTTGTGGTCTCTTGCTGACCCTCTTTGTGAAGGAGCCATCTTGAGGGGGGTAGTCTATAAACTTCCCCTTTTCAGCCTTCCTGATTGCCAAAGCCAGAGTGAGATAGTCTCAAAACTATTGGCTTCCTGTGGGTTTATTCTTTTGTCCGAAGCTGCTGCAAAAGTTCTTCACTTTGGGTGTTCTGAACTGGAATGCTGTGGGTATGACCTAAATCTTCCCACCCAAGATCATCCTTCCCAAAGCAGGGTCACAGTTTGTCATATCCTTTTTTTTTGCATCAGCCTTCGGGACAGGAGGAAACATCCAACGCTTTCTTTCCCGCAACAGAGGTACTTCTAATGCTCTGCTCTTATGGTTTCCTGTTACCATGAAGCATTTTTGTACCTTTGTAATATCTGAGCACTGTAGAGTCCCATGGCTTCAGAAACCACGTCAGCAGACCCCATCTGGGCTTGGATGCCCATGGAGAAGTGTGTGCAATGCTGTGCCACACAGAGCCTGGGCTGATCAGCCAGAGGTCTTTCATCCTCTCTGCTGACGTCTGTGATGTAAGTGGGGGGAAGAAAATGCAGCTAAACTTTCTGAATTTGCATTTTAAAAGTGAGTGATTCATCAGTTTGGCCTTTCAGGTGAGTCAGGGAGAGCTGGGTAACCTCTGCACTGACTGCAGCAGAAGCAGGTTGGATGTGTTTGCAAGACCACCAAGCCCAGAGAGCTTTGAGGAATGTCAAGGGGAGAGAGAAGTGCTTTGTTGATAGAAGTGACTGCTTTGTGGCTTACCATCATGTTTGCTAAAAATACCGGGGCTGCAAAATTATCTAGATTTTTTGTTGTGTTACATCTTACCTTTTCATTGATTGGAAGACAATAATGTTAGGGAGGAATCACAAATTCAAGAAAGATGAGTCCTGATTAGAGAGATTAATTTCAGCAAGATCTATGAAATGCTAAACCCAAATTGCTTTTATATCCAAACATATGTTTGGACTGTAGAATATGAACATCGTGGTTTCTTTTGGATGCGTTAAGATGAAAATCAGACCTGCTCCTTCAGAACTGATTGATGCTGTTTTAGACTTGTGAGAAAGAGCTGTTTGCCTTAGTGAGAGAAGTGGCTTGCTGGGAATAGCCATGGTGAGGCTAATACTGCTTTGGTCTATCATAACAATTTTAGTTTAACTTAGACTTAACACCCATGCAAATTCTGGAAAGGCTCTGGATGCTGGCCTTCACATGTAGATGGCAGGTGGAGAGAAAAATCCTGGCACAAATAGGAGGTGTTTTTAGTACTGAAGGCTGGGATAGCACACAGAAACTTCTGGCTGAACTTAAACTGAGGTGGGAGTATCAGACTCTGGAGACAGGACATAGAATTTCAGTCGAAATCATGAAGCTTCAGCTGAGCAAACACTCCAAGCAAGAGTAAATCCAGAACCTACATGGAGTGCAAGGACAGAATGAGTAGCTAAGGAGCACATGATTCAGACTAGTCATGGATGAAAAATGAAATGGAAAGAAAGAATAGTGAAAGGAAAAATTTTGGCCTCATAAGCAAAAGGAGAACAGCAGTGGAAGAAGTGGAGGTGAGGTACTTGAAGGAAGTTGTGTAGGCTGAGGTATTGCCTAAATCTTGAATTAATGCCTTAGCTCACTATTCAGTAAGGCTGATATATAAAGTTAATGTCAGAGTCTGTAGTGAAAATGAACATGTGGTAAGGTAAACTTAACCTCTGGAATGGAAGCAAAATTTAGGCTAATTGCTATGAAAATACAATGGTCCCTGAGTAAGCTCTTTTCTTGGCTACTGAAAAAATGGCACTTGGAAAACTGCAGGTGGATTTAAGAGACTTTTAAAATTAATCTGTAAATTTGGGAACAGAGAAGTGGCAGATTCAGTGCCTATCTTGAAAACTGGGAAACTCTCCTGCCCTAAAATTTATACATTTCCTAATTTTCTGCTAAATGTATCAACTCTTGACATGGAAGAGGAAGGATGACTGAGGGTGGTGAGACAGTGGAAGGGGATAAAGAAAAAAATCTTCACACAGACACACATGAGGACAGTAATTTCAGAACTAATTTAATATATTTTGCAGAAAGATTACTAATTTCTTAAAGGGTAATGCTATGAACATAACCAAGAGCCAAGAAAAACACTGATCTGTAACCTCCATAAGGATGTTACAATCCTCAGTGGCAGAAATAATCATGGAAATTACAAGATAAAGATGGGCTGTTAGGCACCGGGAATATTGAAGCTAGGAGTGACCTTCTTTATTATATTCCTTGGTTATATAGAAATTTGGCCATGAGTTTTGCAGATGACACAGCTGGGAATGATGTTATTACCATGGAGTGCTGGTTTTTAGAAAACTAAATTATGTTCCTTTGATCTGAGGATTGAAAGCATTAACATCATGTCCAGTTGCTTTTTTAGGATAAAAGGAGAAAGAACTTTTGCAATATCCTGGGAAGTAATTCCTGAGAGAGGGTGGTGTAGGAGAGAAAAGGATGGAATTGCCTTTGTGACTCAGATGTAAGAAGACTTTATAAGGCTTTAAATTCTTAGTAGAGTCAAATTTAAAGTATTAGTGTAACTGTAGAAGCTATTTTAAGACCCTATTTGAAGTACTGTATACAGTTTTGATCCCTGATATTTAAAAGAAATTAAATAACTAAATTACCTGGAATGGTGCAGAAGGATTCCTAGGATGACCAGGTCAGCCTTAAGAGGTTCATTTCCAAGAAATAAAAGAGTGGGAAGTTTTTGTTGTTTAAGCCTAGCAGATTTCCAAAGCATGCCATGTTTCTCCATAAACACATAAAGAGGATGCTTACCTCAGTTTAAGTTTAATTCTGAGACCAAAACTAATAGCTTATTAATAGATGAAGCTGAAAATTGCCAAAAGTTTTGTAACCATTCCGAACAGTTTTCTGGGAGACTTGTGAGGTTGCTTCTATAGGGACTTAAAAGATGAGATAATCTGAGGGTAATCTTAGAATAAGGGGTGGAAATTTTAATGGTACCAATCCTTGGATTACCAGGGGAGCTAGTCGTGGTAAGAAAGGGATGGGAGGGTATTTAACAGTTGTTAGTCTTTGCTAATACTGATATTCTGTTACTGCTCAGGGATTCTGTTAGCCACCCACTGAAATCAGGGAGTTCCTGTTTTTCTCCCTGGTTCAAGCCGATTTCTGTGTCTGCTGCCAGTATAAGATTTGGGTGACCACTGGAGTCAGGAAGACTGCAGTGGGCTGGTTCTTTTGCTGGAATCAGAGGCTCTGATGCTCAGTGATCTTACTCATGCAGTTCTGACTTGGCAGATGGTCACATTGCAGAAGAAAAGGGAATTTTTTTCTCTGAGGCTGACGCCAACTGTGGTGTGGAGCACAGACACCTCCCAGCAACAGTCAGGGACTTCCACCTGAAAAATTTCCTTCCATTGCCAAGCAAATAGAGAACATTTTTTTTGGTTTCTAAGCATCTCTTAACATGGTGGCTTACAACAAACTTCAATAACAGCAGGCCTCTCTTTGGGCTAATGCTAAGAATGGGGGCTGTTTCTTGGAAATGCCTCATCTGGAGATGGTGGAAAAGAGGAGGACTTGAGTCTGTTAAAAATTTAATCAACTGCCTAGGAAGCACATTCAACCTTTGGCTTCATCACATGCAGTCTTTCCATTTGAAAGATTTCTTACTTTTCCTTTCTTACTCTCTATTTTCTGAGCAAAAGAGAGAGCATGAGAAGCAATGCTGAAACACACTATGCATTCCTACTTTGTCCTTGCTTTGTAAACCCGTGTGCAAATTACTTCCCTTTTTTCCAACCATATTCCAAAATAAGGAATTAAATTGTACACTGAGGAATGTTGTCACTATCCTGGAGGCTTTAGTTTGTACTCAGTGCTAAGCTGTCAAATATAGGCTTCAAGAGAAAAGCAGCATTTCAAGAGGTAAGAAGGGCTCCTCAGCCTCACTTATTTAAGCAGATGATGAAATTAGGATTTATTGTCCTCGTGTTTTATTGTACCTAATTATGAGGCAGGCCTACTTCCATGTGCCTTTGGATGATTAATGGCCTCACTCCACTGTGTGAAACAGTTGACATGGGATCCAAACAATCATGACAAATTACGCAGGACAGTTGTGCAATAATGCAGAAAAACATGGACAGCCACAGGCAATTCCAGCTCTTCCCTAGGCCCCTATTGAGATGTTGCTGAGAGTTCTAAACATGTATTTCTTTATTCTCTCATCCCTGTTGGGTGTGACCTTTTCATACCCTGAAATTAAAGAGAAGTGTCTTATAGAAATGAAACAAAAAAAATGAAGAGAGTGTGATTTCCATGTGACTTGAATTATCTCATTGTTCAGATGAGGGAGAACACTGCTGTTCTGATCAGGGATTTGTGTGCATTTGGTGACACTGATGGGGTAAACTTGGCTGTCTGCCAGGTGCCCACCCTGCTGTGCTCTGTGTCTCCCTCCTCAAAAGGACATGGGGAGAAAATAAGATGGAAGAGTTCATGGGTCAAGATAACATGGAGATCACTCATCAATTACTGTCACATAAAAACCAGATTTGACCTCAGAATGTTTTGGTTTATTTATTGCTGGTTAATTACAGAATAAGATAGTGAGAAATAAAATAAAATAAAAAAAATCTTCCTCCTGCCCCC
>VZTJ01000392.1:1320313-1365856 GCA_013397795.1 Orthonyx spaldingii
AAATAAAAAAAATCGTCCCCCCGCCCCCCCCCCCCCCTCTTTTCCCAGGCTCGGTTTCACTCTTGATTCTTCTCTGTCCAACACAGGGACAGCTCCTGATCTCTTCTCTCAGCAGCTCTCTCACTCCTGAGGCCCTCCCTAAGGTCAACCATAGAGCCTCCAGCAAGAGACATTAAGTTTAGGCTCCGTTTGGCAATGACAAGGCCCTGATCTGAGCTGCTGTTACAGTTTTGATCTGTATGATCAAATATTTTTGGGATCTCTGGTACATGCTATGATGCAGCTGTAACAGACTGCTAACCACTCTCAAAGACAGGCACATTTACTTCTAAAATCTGGCATACTAACAGAAGTATGCCAAAAGGCCCTTACAAACTGCATCACAGCTAAGCTTTCCCTTCTCTGATGGGGAACAAAGTCCCTTCCCTATTTCCATCCTGAGGATGTGTCCAAGTCTGCTACCTGTTCTCTCCAAAGAGATATTCCTGCTGCTCTCTTTCCCTGCATCTCTTCCTCCTGTCCTCAGCCATCCTCTCAGTCACCTGCTGGTTTCTGCTCCTGCATCAGGCTGATCCCAGTGAGCAAAGCAAGCTCAAAACCTGTGAGAGTGATAAATGAAGTTTTTATGGCAATGAATGAGAAATGAGTTTGGCTCTCAGACACATTAGCTCTGCTGGATAGATCACTGAGGCCATGCCTATGAAGGTGTCACATATTTGCTCCATGCAGGCCTCCTTGCAGAGAAGGCCAGAAATGGTGCTGGGCTGGAAATGAGGCAGAAATATCAATGTCTGCAACCAGAATATCCCTGAACAACCTTCAGTTGCAGGGCAGGATGTTTCCCTGCATTCCCCTGAAAGCTTTCGAAAGGAAGCAAGTTGTCAGCCTGTACAAGTTAGCACAGCTCTGCCTGAGGCTATTGCAGGAGAACCTGGCCTTGCATGTTAAAAGCTCCGTGTGGGTTTTTTTACTAGAATGTTTTCTTTCTTGAGAAGAGCTGTCTCACTAGAAAAAATGCATTTTTTGCACCATCTGATTGATGGCCGCACGTCAACTAGGCTCTCTTTGGCCAGCAGTACTAGGACGAAAGCTGTGAGACACACACACAAAACAAGGGCTGAATAAACATCTCCTGGCACAAATTCTTTGCTGATTCACAGACCAGCTCCAGGCCTGTGGGAGTTTCAGTTGTAGGAATGGATAAAACCGTTCCGTTTTGTCAGGATCTGCCATAATTTCCATGATGATACCTTTGCTGCTAGCCAAAATAGGATTTTAGGATAATTGCCACTATCTCAAATACCCTAAATGTAGGATAATGCATTGCCACTATTTCAAATACATGCCTAAAACTAGTTAAAATCGTAGATAAGTACATTTAAAATTTAACATTAGTAATTTTTGTGTGATGGATTTGAGCCATGAAAGGCAAGGTGAAACAGAGAATTTGGTCACGTCCGTTTTATATTGTTTCAGAGCCACCAGCCTTTTTGAAAATAAACCCAAATGAGTGCTCCGAAAAGGCTTGAAAGTACAGGTGATTTCCAATTTCAGTTGACTTTTTTATTCCACCTCTTTTATGTGCTGTCCTGCAATCCTAGTCTTAGTCATTACATTACAGGGTGTGAAATACTTGAGACGTTTTCATGTTGAATAAACGTAAGACCTGAGATTTAAACATAGAAAGCTTCTATGTTTGAAGTGTGGTATGTTTTTCTCTTTCAGTACTGTTTGTGAGTCTCACCATCACTTGTGCTGTTTGATGCTGTTATCTATTTTGGTCACAAACTTTCGTAAGCCAAAGGAGCCAATCGTTTGTGAAGTTTTGGCAGTCCCCAACTCTCACGTGTAGTTTCAGAGAAGCCTTATGATGGTGAACGGAGGAACATAACGAGTCTCATCTCATCAGGATCTGAAAGGGGAACCACTCGGGGTATCTTGCTGAAGTTGCTGATTTTTCTGTGTGCCATAAGCAGTAAATCTCTTCTTGGAACAAGAACTCTGGCATAAATGAAGCGTAGCCAACTGAAAGGATACCTGTGCTAACTTAGATGCAAATATTGCTCTGTAAGCAAATGCCTTCCCACAGGAGTAACTTTTCCTGGCTTTTGCACTCTTTCCACTCTAGGTGGGACCCTAAAGGGTTCAAAACCCCATCCCTGTTGTCGTTGGCAGTTCTCATCCCAAAGTTATCCCTGTTAGCACTCCAGTGCCATGTCTGTGATTCACATCCATCCTTTGTTTGGGTAGTTACACCCACATTTAACTGTTTCAGATTGCTGTGGGTTTTGTTTATAAAGGAAAAGGAACACGGAGTCCCAGCTTGTCCTAGTGTGAAGAAGTAGCAGTGGACATTGTGTGGGGTTGTTTGTTTTGTTTTGGTTGGTTGGTTTTATTCTTTGAAATGATCCCTGTAGGGCTGGATCAGGGAAGAAGGGAGGTGAAATTTTGACATCTGGTGCTGCAAATGGCTTGGGGAGGAAGGATTTGGCTTGATCAGGGATTGGGGGTATTTTTGGACAGGAGGATACCTATGCCAATAGGATAGACTCCATTCAAACTACAAGTGAAACAGGCAGCTGCCACTTCACATCTAGAAAGGTGTCATCAGTGTTTGGGTGTGTCACTGTGGTTTTGGGTTTGAGTGGGATGTGGAGGTGGCATTAAGTACTTTGACTTAAAATTTAGTCTAATTTTAGATGCCTGAGTATCAGTTTAGCAGAAGGTAGGCTCTGAGACTGGATCCCTACTTTATATGTGAATTAATGTCTGTGTTTAGAGCTGAGCTAACAGAGCACAGCTATGGTTGTTCTATAAAGAGACTGCCTTAAACAGAGCTAGTAGTGCAGACCTGCAAAAATAGCCCAAATCCAATAGCTGGAAACACTGGACAGCATGTGGGGCTACATGGGAAGTGGGATCTAGAGAAATACATGTAGAGAGAAACTCTGGTAATTAAATAGTAACCTATGCTTTTCCTCTAGAAAAGAAAATACCCTTCCTGCTCAGTGTGCGTTATAAATCAGAGACCATTCTTCTCTTGTTTGTAAATACTGAGTAGCAGGTCTTTGTGCATAATAAGAATCTTTGTGAGATATGTCAAATTAATATTGATACTAGGAATGCTACAAAAGAACTGAAAATTAAAATTAGCTATGGCCACTGTCCATATATCAAATTCAAAATAGAAATCCCTGTTAAATACCTCAGACTGCACCTGTATGTTAAATTACTGTGAAGACTAATGGGTCAAGCATTCACAAACTGGGAAACGCAGCCTTAGAGGTGCCCCTCCATCTTTGACTTGGTTGCTGTGTACAAAAATCAGGGCAAACTTTTATTCACTGGTCATATTCTCTCTCTGTTTGCATGCTCTGGGACCTTACTGCCTTCAGGGCAAGGATGAGGACGGTCCTTAATTTTATTTAAATGACCTCTTCGTTTAACCTGCAGCTATGGATCCTTGTAGCTGTAAAAATAACAGGCATCTCAGAGAAAGGGTAAAAGCCACCTTTAAGAGGTTTTGGTTTTGTTGTTTGCTCAACAACACATAAATATGCTGTTTGTGGAGGGATAAAACTAAATGATCAAGCTGTCCTGAAGTCTTCTGTGAGTCTGCTGTTTGTCAGCTTGCAGTCCTCTGCTCCATGCCCCATGTATGGCCCAGTTTCTGTGGCAAATATATCAGAGCTTAGACTAGATCTTCCTTTCTTACTGGAACAGATCCATCCCTAATGGATTATATTTGCTGTGCAGCAACTGAGACCTGGTGTCCTCAGAATGTGCCATGGCCTATCGTGGTTCACATGCATACAGATAACTAGAATTATGTTTAGCATTTGCAAAGCAGTTTGCATTCCAGTATCTCCTAAACTTTCAATACTTGAGCTGATGATGTGAAAACACTGTCTTTAAAAAGGTTTGTTTTGTACTCTTGTATTAACACTGAAAGAGAGGCAAAGCAGGACTGGCAGTCCTGGGGTAGGGGAGGACCTGCCTGCTGGCTTACAGTGTCTCCAGGGCCTTCATCCAGCAGATGTTTTCAGGATCTTAAATGAAGAAAGTTTTGGCCAAGTGAGGAAACAGAAGCTAACTGCCTGCGGTTCAAGAGAGCAGAGGCCCTCTTTGGCTGTCACCTCCATTCTGGAGAGGACAGAAACCAAGCAGGAAAGTCCCAAGAGGACATAGCTCCAGTTAAATGCCTTTTTCCCACCTGTGGTTTTTTTTTTGTCAATGTGTAACAGCTTCAGGCATTCAGAAGAAATTTTCTGCTTTAAACTGCTTTCCTAGGAAATTGTAGGAGGTAGACTTACAGAATCCTCTGTTTATGTGCTTTGATCATATAGTTCAGCCAACTGCAAATAGACACAATGAAGTATACAGGAGTTAAAACCAGGAAATTTGAGTCCTTCCAAACACACAGCCCCAAGAGATCATGCACAAAGGGAAATAATGGTAATCCATTGAATGAGAGGAAAAGGAGACCCAAGCATTGCCTTGAAAGGACAAATCACACGATTGTCTTTACTGCAAGGGACTTGGTTCTTCTCAAAGCAGCCTGCAATTCCCAGTCTGCCAGTTTTGAGTGCCACAGACAGTGACAAGAAGGTCATGCTCTGTGGAAGATGTGGTCTTTGTTGCTTAGTATTACTCAAAAGGGATTAATGGCTGAGTTGGATGCAGGGTGCTGCAGGGATCACATCTTCTGGATATTCCTAGCTGCACCTGAAAATTAGACATTCATGTTCTTTGTATGTCTCCATATTTTTTCTTTGTCTCCAAACAAGTGAGATAAAGCTCTTTGAGGGGAAGGTGGACAGCGGGTAAATAGCTTTCACCATATCACTAAAGTCCTGGCTCAGGAATCAAGGCAGATGTGCTATAATCCCACATCTGTTCCTGCTCATCTGACTTCATGCTAATTACTTAACAACTTTTGTTTCCCCTACAGGCTGGAATGTGAATTCCCCTTTTCTGTACTTAGAACAGAAGACATTTTGGGGCAGGGAGTTCATGATTATGCAGTCCCACTTACCACAGACCTTTTACTGAAACTGCGCCAATAAAGAACTAGTGGTAGAGTAAGTAGGGCAAAGGCTGCCCACAAGGGAGGGGACCCCTCCAGGCACATCAGGAGCTGTCCCACCAGTGCCACAAGGAGATGAGTGAGCAAGTAGACCTGACCAAGTGAGACATGAGTTACCTGCTTAATCCAACAAGCAGAGCTCAGATGAAGTATGCAGGTGAATTCCAGCAATTCTGAAATTAGTTTCCAACTTCTGAGCACTCTTTGCAGAAATGTCTCCTGGCTCTCAGTTCTGACTTTATGTTCATAGCAGTGGTCCAAGTTCATCACAGCAGAGTCACGACAGCCCTGGTTTGGGCTGCAGTACTCCAACAGGATTCCAGGAAAAATTATTGAAATAAAGATATGAACCGTATACTTATTGCATTTCTTTGTTCATCTAATTAAGAGTAATAACCGAACAATTGTTTAATAGCTACTAGTAAAAAATTAGTCTAGACTTTGCTCTTAAAGCCACACCTAAATTCCTGCTCCTTTTAAAGTTATCCAGATGAACTGTCAACACAAGGCTAAGGATGATCACTGCTGAGGGCAGGGTGGTGTCCTCAGCTCCCACATATTAAAAGGCCACATGACTAAGATGATGTTACTGAACTGGATTGATGTTTGCAGTCTCCCCCCGCTTACGTAAGCATTACTATAAACAGAGATAAATTGTTTATATGGATTTCCCCATCAAATAATATTAGTGTATAACCCAGCTTGTGTTTTCAGTGTCAGGGCTGTTGCGTAACCATCTGAATTTTGGTACATAAACAAATCTATTCTAAAAACATACATATAAACATGTTGGCAGCCAGGAAAGTATTTCCTTATAGATCTTAATCAACAGTGAAAACAAATTGTTTCACTTATACTGATAATAAGTGATTTTAAAAGCCAACCTGCAGTATATGCACTTTTATACGTTTTGATTGCTTGATATCCTCGCTTTCCTTGTCAGTAGGCCAGCTGTGTATCAGGGTTGAGGTCTGCACTTCGCTGGCTCCAGCCCAGCAGGGTTTGGCTATCCTCCCTGTAGTTGAAGCCTGACAGTCGCAAAAGCCTAAATGGTATTTTCATGTTCACAGTGAACAAAATCCATGCTGATTTGGATCAAAATCTGATGTAGGTGTGGTCCATAGAGAGGGCTTTTTTCAGTGCTTTCTCAAAATGTCTTTGTTGTCTCTGCTGTTCTCGTGCACGTGCTGGCTCATCTTGGAGGTAGAGACTCTGTCCCAGAAAGGAGATGAGCAGGACTGAATTTGAGGCTCATCTAAGAGCTTTGTACCTCTGCTGTCTGGGGCAGCAGCTTCATCTAAGCACGTTCTTTGTGGAACACCTCAAATGGGGGATGAGAATCAAAGCAAGGTTTCTTATCTCTGAACATTGGTCGTGTCCTTCAGGGAGGATGGGAGCCTTTCACTGTGGTGTCCTGGGGACCTGCTACAGCTGCCAGGCAACACCAGAACATCCCATGTGCAGCACTGAGAGCCTTCAGGTGGAAGAGAAACAAGGTCTGTTCTTTATCCACTGGCAGGAAGAGCTCATGGCACAGGGGTTTCCGTTCTTTGCCCCAGTCTGACTTCTGGCTTCATGCTTGTGTAGACAGTGTTCTGCAGTGAGAGGAAAGGGAAGCTGGCTGTTAGCTGGCTTCTCTGGATCTGGCTGAGGTGTCATCATCAGTAAACTGAGCAGTTCTTCAGTGGCTCTGGCACAGAGGAGGGATAGCAATGAGCAGCTCCATTGTTAGGGTAGAAAATACTCATAGTAATGTATGAATACACAGGGACCATAAATATGAGAGCATATACGTATGATTGTAAGTGGCAGGGCTGGGGCAGAGTGACTGCAAGTCATTTGAAGTCTTCCCAGCCACACAGAGCTTCTCCAGAGGGGTGTGATGACAATTCCCTGCAGGGTTTTTGTGGCAGGTACAGGGTAACAAAAGGAATCATTCTGAAATCAATGTGAATGTTGCTGTTAGCATTCACCGGTCTTCAGTCTGCAATGCAGGCTTCATGGAACAGTATGTTTAACAATACAGAGATAAATTCTTGCTCCCACTGATAGGTGATCTGTGTGTGGCCCAGCAATAGATTTTGGTAAGTGCTGTTCTAGATCTCCAAATATTTGATCTCGTGATGTGTTTCTTCACAGCCTACTAAGCTACTATAAATTGTCATCTTCTCCATACAAAGGGGAACATCACATCAAAAGGCTGAGAATAGAAAGATTCTAGAAGTGTCAAATTTCGAGAAAAGATTTCAACATCAGTTACATGAAAGAGCTGCATATTCTTTAGGGTTGGAAGGAGTCTGAGATTAGGCTGTCTCTCTGCATGTGTCACTCTATCTCTGTACTGACAATAATCCACCTATTTTGCACAGCTGATACCAGCTCAGTTGGAAAGGGGAATCATTCCAAATTGCTATAGTTTTGACACAGCAGGGCTGATGACTACAAGACAGAGCTCAGGGAATGGTTGAACTCCACTGCACAGGACAGTGTAAGCTCCAAGTTTTGCAAGGGCTTCTCTCAGAGCTGTATCTACTTTCAGCACTAGATCTCAGCTGCAATTTCCACAGTCTAAAGCTTTTCCCCCACACCCAAGGGGTAAAGGGTTAAGCCATCTCCAATTTTTTATTGTGCGCTGTAAGATTTTCCAGCTTTTTCTCAAAAAGAGTTGTGCCAAACAAGACTTAACTGTTACAGATTCACCCCTGCTTTCCATCCCCACTAGTTTTTCAGTAGTCCCTTTTCTTAAAAGTATTTAAACACATTCCCAAATTTCAGCTCTGCTGCTCAGACAGGTGCTTAAATGACTGGCCAGTTCATGAGGTGCTGTAAAGTGTTTCTGCCTATGGCCCTGATCTGCTTGAAAAGGGGGAAAGAAAAACTGCAAAGATTAATTATGTTAGAGACCTGCAGAAAGGCAGAGCTGGAGGGGCTGCCCTGCACCCTCTCTGACTCTTTCTCAGATTAAAGACTTCAGTACTTGAAGAAAGCCACCTGCCTTTATAAACGGGAGCTGCAGAGTTTCAGGGACTCACTGATTGCTGATGATTTGCCTCCTCATCCATTCAAAGGCCTTGACTTGCTGCTCAGGTGTTTGCTCTCCCTCATATAAGAAACTACCTGTCTCTGCTTCACTTCTCTTACAATGGGTGTGGACTTGCTCTATGTGAAGGGAATGTTTAGGAGGGAAGAATGGGAAGAATTTGCATCACCCTTTAGGAGAAGGCCTTCACATACAATTAACTTGATCTGTAAACATTTTAAAAATTTGAATCTGATGAGCATTAAAAGCCAGTGGTATTACTCACACTGGCTGTAAAATGCAAGTTCCTGGATTAGCTTTAGATCTGGAATTTGAAAGATCTTCCCATCATTCAGGTCCAGATCTACAGTTATGACTCATATTTGAAGGAATTTGGGGTTTTTTCCTCACGGGCATTTTTTTCAAGACCCAACCCCTCCCCCCCCCCAAAAAACTTCTTGGGCTGCTGAGAATGAGCACAAAAATAGCTAAAATTGGAGCTTGCTGTTGTTTTCCTCTCTTTACCACATCTTGCAACATACCTTGCATGCATCTCAGAAGTTTGTGTAGGTTTTTCAAAGTTAAATCTCATAATGGGGTCTGTAGTAGGGAACACTTAAGTGTTTACTTAATATTGCTAGTATTTTTAATATGGTTGACTTGATCTTCTATTATTGCCAATCTCAAATATTCAAAAATTTTGATAAAGCCCTCAAATGCTGTGAAAGCATATATAAAATCTGGAGACTATCAGAAGTAAAATACTTAGTTTCTGCTGTCTTGGACTCATTTGTCACCTTGTTTTCTCTTTATTTTTTCTTTTTCCTCCAAAGTCTCTCAGGAAAAGAGGAAACCCTTTAATTGAAACCTGTGTTGCTGGTAGCTGGTGCTGTGGGAAGCCACTGGCAAGGCTCCTGTTTAAATTTTGTGGTACTTTTTGAGGACAGGTGGCAGTGAGCTGTCACCATTCCAGGAGAGTTAAGGAGTACTGGGAACAGAAGTCTTGTTCACAGAGAAGAGGGCATCAACCATCCTTCTCCTAGAAATGCTTGAAGGACTTGAATGACCAAAATCCAACCTGCTGGAAAGACAAGTGCTGGGGAACCTATGAGGATGGAGCTGGGGGGGAAGGTGTTACCTGTGATAGCAAGAAGTGAGCTGGGGATTGCAGGATGAAAGAGCATCTATCTCACCCCTCTTACAGTATCATGTAATGTAATAGTTTGTCTGATTTTTGTACTAGGAGTGAGTCATACCCCTGTGACTTCCTTTCAATGGCTCTTCTGTGAATTGTTTACTTTGCAGAGACAGGATGTGTTGCCTCCCAATCCTTTCTACTTCTTCAGAGGTTTGCCAGAAGGGGAGGCAGCTTGCTGGCCATGTCAGCAGATGTCTTCTGCAGCAGCAGGGCCACACTACAAAGCTGTTCCTCCCAAAACCTGTCAGGAACCCTTGTACTGTTTATCAAAAAGTCCAAACACAGATGTGTTTTCTGCATTGTGCAATGAAGGCTGTGGTAGCAGTACCTAGTGACTGCTGTGCAGGCACTGGCAGCTGAGGTGCTCTGGGGTCTGTGTAGGGATGGGCATGAAATCAGAATTTCTTCTTCACGGATTGAAGTTGTAGGCCAAAGGAAAGAAACACTTTCTTGTTTTATCGTCTCAAATGAGATGAAATGTGGGATTTGCCAAATTTGTGCTGGGAGAGCCACTCAATGTGAAATTTCAAAAGACCTGAAATGGGTTTTGCTCTTGAACTTTGAGGAAGTCCAGGGATCCATAGCACAGGCAGGTGGCCAATGAGGCCAGAAGAAGTGGTGGGTGAGCACTGTGGTGGCCACCACCCGAGACTGTACCAACAGTCATGTTTCTGGCACTTGCACCCCTTTTTTGGGGGGGTGGGGGGGAGTCCATTTCTGGGATATTCTGAATGTACCATTTGCTTCAAAAAAGGAAAAAATTTGAGAATGAAGTCCATACATGGCACTTTCTGGGTTATTTTTTCAGTGCTCTTATCACTGCTTTTATGGTCTGCGGTGACGATGTTTGGTTGTAGAATCACAGAATCAGTTTGGTTGGAGAAGACTTTTGAGATCATCCAGTCCAAACTCTGACCCAACACCACCCTGTCAACCAGACCATGGCACTGAGTGCCACATCCAGCCTTTCCTCAAGCATCTCTGGGGGCAGTGACTCCACCACCTCCCAGGGCAGCCTATTCCAGTGTCTAATCACCCTTCCTGTGAAGAAATGCCTCTGAATGTCCAACTTGAACTTCCCCTGGTACAGCTTAAGAGGGTGTCCTCTTGTCCTATCACACTAGCCTGGGAGAAGAGGCCGAACCCCACCTGGTTACAAACTCCTCTCAGGAAGTTGTAGAGAGTGATAAGGTCGCATCTGAACCTCCTTTTCTCCTGGCTAAACAACCCCAGGTCACTCAGCACTTCTCATCAGACTTGTGCTCCGAACCCTTTATCAGCCTTGTTGCCCTTCTCTGGACATGCTCCAGCATCTCAACATCCTTCCTAAACTGAGGGGCCAAGAACTGGACACAAAAGTTGAGATGTGGCCTTACCAGTGCTGAGCACAGGGGCAGAATCACTTCCCTAGTCCTGCTGACCACACCAGTCCTGATAACAGGCAAAGATGCCTTCCCCCAAATCCCATGATCGCGTTTCATCTCTGTGTGTCTGCACTTCGGGTGACCCTAAGAAAATCACATCATGTTGCTGTGACTTTCTTCCCTATCTCTAAAGTGCTGATAATGTTCTTCCTCTCTGGGTGACGTTCTGCCTATTGGACTAAAATCTGGGATGATGCAGGCTCTCTTTCACAAGCAAAACTGCCGTGCCCAGCACAGTGGACCCCTGGAACCAGGAGGTACCAGAGCACAGAGAAACCTGGACGTGCGTGGTTCCTCACAAAGCATCTGCTCCTGTCACCTCACATGGTGACAGCTTTTGGTGTGCCTCGGAGGTGAAGAAGCTGTGTATGGTGCAAGCCTTTCTGTAACCTGGGAGAAGACAGCAGGAAACCAAAGTGCTGTGCTTCAGCTGGGTTGTGTGACTTGTCACCAGAACCTGGTGCCTTTTGGGTTGCACCATTAAATCTGCACTCAGCTGTGAAGCAAAGACCACCACAAGAACCTGTTTCATTCACCTAAGCAGGATTTAGGGGATATATAACTAAACGGTAAAAGCTGTTGTCGCTCTGCGTGGATAGGAATAGCAAAATTACATCTCCACTGGCTCTCTTGGCACGGTTTTCTGCAGTTTTGAACTTCCTATGCACTTGTCTTTAGAGCTCAAATAACCAGTGCATGGTTTGTGGTGCCAGATTGAATTTATTTGCTGAAAAGATCCCATTGGGACAGTTCATTTTTGCCCTGGAGGCAGGGATTGTGTTGTCCAGAGGAAAGACTTTTCAGAGCACTCTACTGTGGCAACCATCCTCCCTCCAGGACTAAAGCCAGATTTCTCAGCTGCAAGGTCCTTATCTGCAGCATTTTATTGCACTGAGCTGCAGAACTCTTGAGCACTGGAAGTTAGAACCAAAATTAATGGTAGTTCTTCTTACACAAGAGAAGCAACTCTGTAAAACTCTATCTTCAGTAGTTTGCTTGAAGCAACCCAAATTAAAGGTTGTCATTTACCTTTCCTCTGTTGTTGGGCTCATGGTTTGTGAACAGAAGACAGCACCATCCACTCACTTCACCGATTCAGTGAAGTTTCCCTTGTTTCTGAAACACAGGCAGAAACCACTATGTCTTTGGGCAGTTCAGAACTGGGACTGCTTCACCCACCGGGCTTGGTGTAGTGATTTTGAGAGCAGCCTGACAAGCCCCTGTAGGGAAAGTGTCCTCAACAGCAGGAGGACAGCATCATCAGAAATGTCTCTGCCTGCCATGCTGGTTTTGATGTGCTTTGTGGAACTTTCTGAATGAACTTTCAGATCATCCTCGAACAGCCTCTATTGACTATAGAGAGTGTAGTCTACCAAGCTGTGGGGGTGAGTGATAGGTGGCTGTGGCTGTTTGTTGAACAGAAAAACTGCTGATTATATTGCGGTTACTTGTATTCAAGTATTTATTTGTTTAAAAATCTGGCTATTTCTTTTTTACGACTACGTTTTGGCTAATTTCTAAAGAGACTGAAATGTCTCCTTTAAAAGGCATCTGCATCTCTGATCCTGGGGAGGCTGCGCAGTGTAGTAAGTTTCTGAGAAAGCAGGAAAATCCCCGAGTCCTGTTAAAAAAACCACCACAGTTTTTTTCATGGTTGAAGGCACATGACTTTCTCCTTATACAATCTCGTGATGCATTCATTTTCCTTTAAATTATACTTCCCATAGATTCAAAAGCACATTTAATTAAAATGCATAAAGAATCATGGCATAAAGAAATACACTACTTCTTCATAACCCCACACCTCAGGCTGTCCAAGCGACAAGTCTTAGTTTCAAAACGTTGGAAAAAGAGTTTTTAATGTAAATCATTGATTTGAGAAATCTGCATAAGAACTTTCAGAGAGGCAGCATTTCCATTCTGAGGTATGTGGGGTAACATGTCTTTTAGATCTGCTGTGCATTCCCAGATGCCAGGGGTGAGGGAAGGAGAAACATTTAAATGTTGAAGGAGTCCAAACACTGGCATTTGGTTTATGCTGGCAGTGGTTACTCCTAAAGAAAGATAAGCAATTAGTATTGGCATTCAGTTGCTGGTAATCAGCCATAATCTGCCAATGTCCGCTTGACTTTTTCACTGACTAAACTGGAGAATGAGTGTGAGTGAGGGGTAGCACCTCTGTCCTCCAAATCTGCTGCCACCCTGCCAAGGCCCAGCTGTGGGGCTGCTTGTAGCATGGCTGTCAGGTTGGAAATACTGGGTCTGCAGTTGTTCATGGGGCCAAATCAGCTGTAACTTCAGAGATTCCATTCTGGACTGCAGCAGGAATTTGGCATTGTGATACAATAATAATTTTTGGATCAGGGAATGCAGCTGCTCCATGGAGTAGATGTGCTGTAGTCTCTGGATTTCTTTTAAGGTCAAGATCAATGCTCAAGGCAAAAGACCACGTGCTGCTGTCCAGCAGTGCCAGGTTGGACTGTTCAGAATGAAAAGGGACAAAGCAGGAGCTTGCCATGTGTGCAGCTTCCAATTTTGCAGTTGCCAGCGACAGAGGCTCTGGATGCTGCAGCATTCCCATATCTGTCTCTTTGCAGTACTTCATAAATTTAGGTTGGGAATGTTTGTTTTAACAGCGTGACCCATTTAGCACACTCGAATGTCTCCTGCTGAAAGGAGTTGGAGATGTGATGCTGTGTCAGCAGCCCTGCTGAGTACCTGTTTGTCTGACCAGGAGAGCTCTGCAGGTGATGGACCCCAGAAAAGCGAGCTGAGCCTGACCCAGAGAGACACAAAGGGAAGGTGTTACCTGCCTTTTGGGAGGGGGAGGGAGAAAGAAATGGGTGTGGGGGTCCAGCAAGGGGATAAATGCAGGAGACAGAGCCTGGGACAGGGTGGCTGGGGAGAGGAGCTGTGGTGGCTTCAGCTCCTGCTGGAAGATCCCTTGGATAAAAAGCTGCGTGCTCTGCCCCAGGGTTGTTTCTGGAGTGTTTAACCATTGACATCCTTGCACAGCTGGGCACAGGTTGGTGTCCCAGCAGCCACAGGCTGTGACCCAGATCCAGGCAGGCTGGTGACCCAGCAGCCTGTGCTGTCCTGTCCCTACCACAGTCCTGCAAGGGGACTCTGTGAACCCTGTCCCTGCAGAGCCTGGAGCTCCTCGGTTTGGCTGTGGGCCCTGGGATGCTCGGGGCTGTTCTCATCCTGGAAAGGACTCAGCTGGTGTCTCTGCCTAAAAGTACAGGACATTGTTTCCAGGCCTTCTGCCTGCATGATTTTTAGCTCATTAAGTAACAGAGGAGAAACTGGTGCAGTGTAACGATTTTCTTCTCTTTAGGCTTAGCTGATTATTGGGGTCTTGGAGTCAGATCTTCAGGCCAGGTGTTGCAGGGTCTGGGATTTTGCTGTGCGACCTGCAGAACAAGGAGTTCATCCCCAGCAGAGCCTTTTGGGCTTGCTTTGCCTCAGAAAGTAACTGGAGAGGGTGGTGGTGTGAGTGTCTTGACAGAACCACTTCTGCTTCTGACGGTACTTTTCTGCCTTGCATCAAGGCTTAACATGTTTGGGTGTGGGGGACCCCAGGTGCAGGTGTCCCGTGTCCCCCCTCCTCCCTGTCCCCGCGGGGCTGTGCTGCTTGGAGCTCCCCTGTGTGCTGGGAAGACGGCTGAGTTCTGCCCTGGGGCTGTGCAATGCAAACTGATCTTACCCCGTGCTGACACTGCCAGGCTCTCAGAGCAGCAGAGGCCCTTTAGTGAAAGTAGACAAAGGGTAGAGAAATGTGTCAGTCAGTTATTTTTTCAGCCCGTATCAAAGAACTGAGATACGCTTGCGGTTTGTAAGGGTGTCTTTTGGGTTTTTTTTTAATTTTAAATTAAGGAAATCGACAAAGCGATGTAAGAACTAAAGTATAATTTTAATTGATAACAGCTTGTATGAAACAACACAGGTCTGCAGACGTGTCTGCAAAAACATGACTCTACATTCTCTGAAGTTACAATACATAGAGTATGAAACTGTAAGAGTAAATAGCACTCCTAACTGCCTCAGTCCACACCAAGTAATTATTTATTCCCATCCAACTTCTCAGTTGCTTTGCTTTCCCATGGAAATCCATCCCCAAGGGTGTGACAATCTGTGAGGAATGGTAGGAGTTGTCACCTGTGAAGGTCCGGGAGGCAGGAAAGCAAAGCACAGAGCCCCTGGGAGAGCCTGCCCAGGCAAGGGAGAAGATGAACCAGGCTGTGGAAAGCAGCCACCTCTTTTCTCGAGAGCACTTGGCCTTTGCTGAGGTTTTGAGATGTTCCTGTGATCTGCAGGTGATTCGATGCTCACATTGAGAAGCACAGCAGACAGACCTTGAAGTGAGCAGGTGAAGGGTGTCCTGCTTCCCTGCTGTGGTGCTGGCAGTGCTTTGTGCTGGGTGTCAAAGCTGTGTCTATGGGAAGGAGGTGATTAGGGAGGGATGCTCAGCCCTTCCCTGTTTCATCTCGGGACTGTGTCTGCCCTTCCCTGCTTGCAACACCCGCTACACAGCATAGAAAGAAATTTCTGGGAATAGTTCTCCAAGCCTCCATCCTCTTCTCCCCACTCCTCACTCTCCCCAAAAGCATCTTTTTAGCATTAGCTCACCTCCACAAACTCTATTACATTCAGCAACCTCGACTTTGTGCTACTCAGCCAGCGGTGACCCATCCTCCTGTGGCTCCATTGGCTCCCTGTGGTGAGTGTGTCTGGACCATGGCATGGAGCTGGCATGGATTTACACTGCTTGTACTTCACTGGAAAGGTCCTTGTGCGCTGAACCACCCACGAAGATGGAGCTTCCCTGCTGTGTTTCCCTTGCTAGTGGCAAGGCTGTGGATGGGGCTGAGAAGCTTTTCTTCTGTTGTTTCTGAACTATTTCGTCCCTCTGCTGTGGACCCCTTGCTTCACTGGCAGGTTGTGTGGGAAGGATATAAAATATCTTTATGTAGCACCTCTTATTAGAAGGGACCTGAGGGACTGACAGGTACCCAGTTCCAAAATGCAGCCAGCTGAGTAGAGCAGCAGAGTAGAGCTCCTCCCCAGCTCGGAACAGACTGAATATAGTGACTTGTTTTTCCAGGCTCTTAGAGTCAACCCCATAAAGCATCAGGATTTTTTTCCCCCACCTTTTGCTCATACCATCAGCAGCCATCCATTATTACCAAAGTTTGCTATTCACTGTCACTGCAGGATACAAGCTTACTACGGCGTGTATTCCAGCAAGCTGAATTTCATCCAAAAAGGAACTGCAGATTCTTCATCCATAACCTAACGCTTCCTGGAGGAAATAAGGGAGGAGCTGACTCAGAGCAGAATCCTGCTACATTTTAAACAGGCCCCAATAAGTCTGATTTTCTAGCAGAATGTTGTTAAATTTATGATTTTTCTTACAGTACAGCTTATCTCCCTTCTTCAGGGAAAAGGGTCTCGCAAAATTCACTGTGCCATTTATGTGTCCCACGGCGTTGGTGAGGATGATTTGGGGGTATTTGCAGAGCGTCAGCGTAAAAAGCTCTTCGATTGTCTTCTGGCGGTAGAGCTGAGCATAGATGAAGTAGTTGCCACTCTGCTCGATTATGAGGTACTGCTCTTGGTCCTGCACAATTCCTTTGCAGTTCTCTAATTTCCAAACCCAGCTCAAATTTGCACTTTGTGTAGAAGACTCCTTTACTGAGGAAAGCACAGACAAAATGGTGTGGTGATTAATTATGTCCAAGGATAACCTTGTTCAGTACATGCGTGTGTTTTATTACTGTTTTCCATTCGTACCTCTCACTCCCCATTCACTTCTTGACTTTTTAATAATTATTATTTACTTATTATTCTAGCTGCTGTTATTATAACTGTTATTGATCATTCTTTTTGAGTTTACTAACTTCTAAGAAGTGTTAGAAAGGGGTCTCAATCTGCCAGGAGAGGCTGTGAAGGACATCTGCAGCTATGGGTGGCTTGGAGGTACTCCCTGCCAGGATAGCTTAGCTGTGGAAAGCACCCTGGAGATGGGGAATCTTCAAGAGTGAGGGCTGGATCTGAGCTGGCCTCTAATAAGAAAAAACTCCTAGGTGTAATTTCAGCTGGATCTGAGGATGATGAGGGTTACAGTAGTAATCTTGCTGGCTGCTGTGGTTATAGTCCTTCATGAGGTTGAACAGTTATTAGCTGAAGTTTTATGCACGCAGAAGTTTTTCATTGCATTAATTAAATCTCTATGAAGGTCTGAGCTACTCTGTGGGGACGTTACTTTACAACTGCTCTGGGGTTTGCTTAGAGAACTGGTGATGAAAACCCAGCAGCAATAAATCTGATGAGCCTTGTGGTGCAGATTTTAAAGGCCTTTTCTGGGGAGGTGCACGGAGCTGACTCACTCAGAGAGAGGTGGCTGCTGGCTGGCAGAGCTGGGGAGCTCTAGTGGTCATGGCCACAGTGCCCTGGGGGCTCTGTGTTTCTGCTGTCAGTACTGACAGCTGCTCTTAAACAGGCACGAGGCCTGTGAGACACTCATCTTGTGTAACAGCACAAGTCTGACAAAGTCAGAAAGCAGGTCTAGAATCTCCATACTTACAAGATCCATGTGCCCAGCATGACCCCGGTGCCTGTGGAAAGAAGCAGGGCCTGGTCAGTGTTTTTTGCTGTAATTTTCTATCTATCAGTGAGCTCAGCAGGTGAGCGTTATCATTACAAGAGCACAGAAGCACTCTCCCAGGAAGGAAGATTATCTTTCTATCCACCATTACAAACACAAGCACTGTTTTGTTATGAAAAAGCAGATATTTTCCAACAAAGTTTGAAGTGTTTAAAATAGGTCAATATTTTTCAAATCCATTTTGGTGGTATTTTCCCAAAATAAAAAAAATATAACCAATCAGCAGTGACCTGCAGTAGACCTGGTAAAAGTTCTACATTCGTCTTGGGTGACAGGATTTGATTTCATCCCTGTACTCTTGTGGATAGTCACAAGTGATGATTCTGTGGACAAGGATTTAAAGCCAGTGCATACACATGGGAAACTGCACAGTGATGTGCTAATTCAGCCTCATTAAACCCATGAACCTTTCCTTCTGTGCATCATAGCTTGGAATCACTTAGACAAATAAAATCAGCACTATCACACCAGATAGGCAGAACAGGGAAGGCAGCTGCTGACTTTTAAGCCTACTTCTCTCTAACTGCTGCACCATGCTTAGCTCAGGGCAAGAGTTACAGTGTTTTCTGATCCAGTGGTCAGCTTTGCCTTTCCAGCCCAGGGACGGAGGTGTCTGCGTGGGTGGTAAACTGTCAATGGCAGGAGATTTTAGTCTCTTCCCGTGACTCATGGCTTGGTCTTTGCTCATGGAGCTTATGCTCTTCCTACACAGCCGCTCTGTTCTCTCTCTGTCCAGAGCCCATAAAAAGCAGATTTGGGATCAGCCTACAAGTACAGGGATCTGATTCTGCCTCACATCTCAATGAATGCAAGGTCTGAAATGCTTAAAATCACTATTGGAGCACAACCTCATTCCTTCCGTAGGAAGTTGCTGTCCTGAGTGCTGGGGAGGTTGTCAGCTCCCTTGCAGGGAAAGACTTGCATTACCCAGCCCTGCTTTCCCCAAGTAATACGAATCAACAGGACTGAAGGCAGTTCTTTCACTTACTACAGTAACTTTCTGCTTACTTTAGTAACTTTTCTGAAAAAAAAAAGAAGGGGAGGAAAGGAATACTGAAAGTTTATGTGCTCGTTGCTATCAGAGGGATGCAGTTGTGACTGCAAGTCACAGAGCTGCTGCTTCACAGCTCCCAAATAGATAATGGAAGCTGTGGGTTTGAGGCTAAAAGTAGATTAAAAGAGATTAATTTATTTAGGAGGTTTTTATATTTTCTGCTATAAGGTGAAGGCAAGGTTCCTCTCTCATGGGAATTTAGAAGACTTCATATTTTATTTTAAAAAAAATCAGTGCCCTATAGGATCAGTCCTCAGAGGGGTTCCTGGCATCACTATGCCCCAAGCAGCGCCTAGACCATGAGAACAAACCATCCTCCCTCTTAACAGAAGGGTACCTTTTCCTTGTGTCTTCCTCTCAAGAAGCGGAACCAGAGGGAAGTACATTACAGCGGGATTATATCAAACCGGCATCCCAAATTAATATCTGGATCCTCCAGGACACAGACTCACAGTTTGGAAACCAGAAAGTAAGAAGCTGGCCTTCAGCAAATGAGTCACTTGGCTCACCCTGTATTTCTGTTTAGTACTGTGTGTACAGTTAGAAAAAGCTCATTGGGATCAGCTCATGAAATGCAGAAAAAAAACTTGATTCAGTAACCGTTTTTTGTCCTCGGTTGTATTAGTGCTCGGTAAAACCAAATGTGCAAAGGCTTTATGCCTGGTGAATTACCACGATTTCTCAGCCTCTCTGGTCCCTACAGAGCATTATCACTTGATATCACATTGGAACAGTGCACATCATTGGTGCAGGAGAAGAAAAACCAGAGAAATAAAACTTGATTTTTTTTTTTAAGCTTATGCAAATGAAAGGAAAACGCTGAAGACATTGAGGAGTTGGTGAGACAATAAGGGATTGGTGAAAACATTATCAGCTGGAAACTAAAAGCATTAGTAGCCTTCAAAGGAGGAGAGAATTACTAGGATGGACTTAGCTGATAGCATCAACACAGCACTGTTACTAACTAGGAATGCTACACTCCAGAGTTAAGAATTTTGCTTTGTCCTTACCTGCTTATGATGGAGCAAACAGAAGACTATAGGAACCAGGACTGAAATAATCATCAGCACAGGTATGAGAGCATAAAAAGCCACTCGCAAACACGTGGATTTCCTGTTCTGTGGAGCATTTCCATTCTCCAGCATGGCTGGTGCTTCCATGGTGCTTGTCATTGGTACAGCTGGAGGTGAGGATGCAAACAGCTCCACGGCCGAGAAAGGCACTGCCAGAATTCCCGAAGTCCGTGTTGCCACAGCAGGACATGAACAGGATTATATGCTGGTGGTTTCCTCATGCTAATAAGGCCAAGAGGAGGAGCCACAGGGTTTCATCATCAGCTCGGAGTATAAGGCAGTGAGTTAGCGCTTCCTCATGAAACTGAGGCAGGGAACTTTCATTTGGCTCCTGGCCCAGAAGGCCTGAAACGAAACCGGCAACAGGCTACGGGGGCTCCAAAAATCACCTCGGAACGTCAACGTGACGGGTCAAGGCTAAAAACTCTCCAGCAAACACAAAATGAAGGCATGAGGTGCCAAACACAGGAACCTCACCATATCTGTGTGCAATCTGCTTCTTTCTCTGGAGGTGCCACTGTTTGTTTTTTTTCTAGCTGAGAAGTTGGCACCAGATTGTAACTGGTTCTCATTTTGATAGCACAGATCCGAGCGCTGATGACGGAAGGGCATTTTTCCAGCTCCCTGAGGACATGATTCATGCAGTAAAAGTGAAACTACACACACTGAAAAATGTGACGCCATGCAATAATCTTGGCTGCAAGTGGTATCCAACCACCACCCTCCACTTCCCTCCGACGCCGCTTGAGGACGAGGAAGAGTAGGAAAAGAGTTGAGATTTTGCAGATGGCTTTCAATGTGCAGTTTGAAATGAACTGGCTGAGTTTCATTTCTTCCTAAAATAATTTTTATCTTTTCCCTTTCTATTTTTTTCCTTACCTGCTTTTTGAATTCCTTATTGTGGGAACAAAATTGTGATTAAAGTGTTAGTGGAGAAGACAAAAATAAAATTTAGAAAAAGGGGAGTGGGGAAAAGTAAATAGGCTTGAGAAGTAAAAAACAAATGTAAACTAAAAAAAAAAGCTAAAATAAATATAATTTTAACTGTCAACCTTGAAAGTAGTTTCTATTTTTACGTTCTGCACATTCTTTTGAGTTTTAGCATGAAAAGTGCTCTTCATTGGTGTTTATTTTAAAAAGAAATTCTGATGTCGAAAAGATGCCACTTAGAGATCTCTGCCACCTCTTCTGCACTCCCTTTCTGGGGATGGAATGCATAAAAAAGAAACTTTATAAACTTTAGTCTTGGTTCTTCTCTTCCTCTTCCCAACCTGCGGATGAAACCTCAACTCTTCTAGCTGCATAAAACCAAAATTAAATATTTGTGTGGTGCAGAGGAGTGGAATGGAAACAGAAATTTGCAAAGGGCGCACGAACAGAACTAAGAAACCTGACCTGCTGTGTTAATACCCTGCTTCATCTTTCGAATTCTCACGGAGTGATGCAGTGGGTCCTTAGCGCGGATTAAATTTGGGCTGTGCCGGAGGGAAACCTGCTTGTGCCGCCTCCAGCAGGGAGCTGAGCTGAGCTATTGGCGAGTTCCTCGCTGCGCTGGTCCCGGCGCGGGAGGATGCCCCAGTGCCAGCCCAAAGCCACCGGCCCCTCTCCCGGAGTTTTGCGGACAAACCCGGAGCTTCTCCGTGGCAAAGGGGTGGGAGTTACCCAGAGTGAAGCCAAAGCCGGGAGGGCAGTGCTGGAGGCAGCTCGTTGCTTGGGGCTGGCCCCTAGCAGGGCTATTTGCCCTGCAGGCACCTTTTGGGGGCAAGTTTAGGGCAAGCCGTGGAAAAGGAAAGCGCCGGGGAGCCTCAGTGTGACTTTCCTGTGTCACCCCCGCAGCCCGTGGAGGTTTTGTGCCTCACTTAGTAGCGATTTCACACGACTGATGTCAAGGAGGCAGGGTACTTTCCACAAACTCCTTCTGAAGGAAATCAGTTAAGGACTTGGTCTGTGAGGGGAGACCTCTTAACCTGTGTGACACACGCCTTCCTCCGCGCCCTGCCCTGGGGCGGCAGCAGGGAAGAGCAAACTGTGCCTGCTCTCTCGCCCTTAAAAATCGTCTCCCTTGAAAATCGTCTCCCTTAAAAATCGTCTCCTTTAAGCCCTGCGTGCAAGAGCCCGGGATTATGCAGCTGTTCCTCGCAGATGAAGCAAACCCTGCTATCCCCCTGGAAAGCAGCAGCTCACGGTGTGACAAGTACGCCCAGCCGCAAGCAGGGGTTGTTCACAGCAGCACGCAGAGCCTGCTTCTTCTCCTTGAGCGCCCCACAGGACTCACAAGTCCCACTTTGACCCCAAAATAGCGCTGGTCTGTGGCTCCAACCCTGCAGCCCCACACACCAAACTCACCACTTGCTGAGCTCCTGGCTTTGACCACAAAAAGAGACCTAAGCAGTCTTCATTTTAAAGCATGCAAGTGAGGTTTCCTGTGACATCCCATAGAGAACAGAGGCAGAAAAGGATCTAGAATCCAGTATATATAAAAAAACTAAACCAAACCAAGAAAATATCACAAGAAGAAGTTTTGTTGAGGTGTTTTTCAGCCTGCAAAACAACCACTTGTTTTGTTCAAATGCAGAGCTATTATGGCTACCACAAATAGAGCTCGGGACAGAAAATGTCTGTCCTGGTATGCAAAATTGCCAGTTATTTCTATAAATACAGGGTTAAAATGGGAATGATCACAGAAGGGGGGATCATACAGGATCAAAAAGGATCTGGAGTTCAATGCTTCCAAATATTGAATGGGCTGGTCTCTACCTTGAGTCCAGCTAGCATTAAATTTATATTAATTATATCATATTACATTAAGCATGGATGTAGTTGCCTATATGACCCACTGTTAAGGGGCAGCACTGGAGGACAGTGGCAGGGACTGTAAATCTGCCTTTCCATCGTGTTATTTGTAAATATATGCCCGAGTATGGTGGGGAGAGAGCCCCAGCACTGCAGCCCTGTGCCAGCATCCCAGTGATACCACAAATCCTGTGTGGGGTTTGCAGAATGAAATGCTACTTGCTGACTCCTGCCAGGGCTCCTCAGCCAGGCTTGGGAGCAGTGAAATCAGTAGTTAAATTAAGGGTCTCTTTCTCTACTTGTGAGAACATTTATGGCTGCATCTCAACTATATTTTCCCCTACAGACTCCAGCAGTTTGTGTTCAGCCAGTGTTTAACCATATTGCTCTTAGTTGAAAAAAAGGACTCAGGCTAAGCAGAGCAGAAGATGCAATCACAACCAGATTTGGCCTCATTCTCTTCCTCATTTCTCACACTTCTCAAAAGTAGCCTCAGCTCTCGGAATGGGATTTTGCAACCAGTGTGTATATTGATAGGATGCCCACTGTACGTTGTTGTTATCCTTCCTTTTCTTTTCTTTTTTTCTCCCTCCTCACAGCCTGTTAGGACGGGATGGAAACAAATCTAGTGTAGAAGCAGCTGTGCCCTGCATGAAGGGACACAGTGCTTAGAGACATGGTTTAGTGGTGGACCTGGCAGTGTTAGATTAATGGTTGAATTCCATGATATTAGAGCTTTTTTCCAACCTGAATCATTCTAAGATTCTAAGGAGCAGGGTATGACTCTTACCTGCCTTCCTGCCCTTACTTCCCTTCTCTGGTATCTTTAGAATGCGAGTGTTTGGCAGGATTCACACGGGCAATGTCACAGCTCAAAATGCATGAAGTTAATTTCTGGGTTTGAATTTCCATTGTGTTGGAGTGCGTAGATGCAGGTGTTTGATTCTCTGCCAATTTCTTAATCTGAAATGTCTGTTAAAATGATTATAGGGAGTATCATGTGCTCCATAACGTGGACCTCATTTCCTCTGCCTAAGCCCAGCCCTGGGGACTTGTGGTAACGTCTTAGGCACAGACTGGAAGTAGCAAATTTACCACACGCATTTTCACGGAGGAACTTTCCATGACTCTGCGCGGCACTGTGACAACCCTCGTTACCACGTTTGTCCCAGCCCCTCTCACTCAGACGCCCCCAAATGGTGCTTTGCAGCCTGTCCTCTGGGCAGCTGCTTTCCAAAGCCTCAGCAGTTTCATAAATATCTGCATTTTTCATCAGCAAATAAGGCACCACCCAATATAAGCATGAAGTTGGCTTTAACCCTGGAGTAGGTTTCTCAAGTCCTGACCAGCTTGTTTTCTGTCAAAACAAAGACTGCCCTATCTTTACTTTGTGGCGCAGCCTGCCTTTATGTGTGTTTGTGAGAAGATTGGCAGGTTTCCAGCTGTCACAGCTTTCCAAGAATATGAGAGAGGCTTAAGAAGCATAGGAAAGCCCTAGTGGAGTTTCAGCCCTAGTCTGCAGGAGCAGAGAAAGAGCAGGATTGATTCATTTGAATTTCAGATCTATCTGTTGCACCATGTGTCTGGGCACTACTGCTGTCCTTGTGTCTCCCAAACTGAGTGTTTTGGGGACACACAAAGGAAAAAAAAGGGCAAAAATGGAAAAAAAATGGGAATCCATGGGGGAAATGCCAGTTAGAAACCACGGCAGGATGCCTTCTTAGGGCAGCCCCTTGGCACTCTGAGTCCCACATCTCAGGGCCACAGGCTGTGCAGCTGGCACAGCGCCCCAGTAGAAAGTGTCCCAGTGGGAATCCTGGTTGTTAAGAGTGAAGGAAGTGATTGGAATTCACTGGCACCCTGTCCTAACTTGCTTCTCATGCATTGTCTGCCCCTGTTTTCTATCCATTTGTATTTTGTTCAGCCCTTGGCTACCGGGTTGGTGAGGGGTATGATCTGAATAGTGACTGAAATTAGGGGTGGGTGAAGCGATGGTCTCATGGTAAATGGGGTCTTAGAAACTGCCCTTCTCTGGGTATTTGATGTTGCAACTTGTGATTGGGATCTGAATCCAGCAAAGCCAGTAGCTCCTGGAAACAGACTGGAGGCAGCTCCAGGACATGAGGTAATAGGCAGAGCGCCCTCCTCTTGGGAGAGCTGAGGGACTGGGAAGGGTGGGAAGAGGGGCTGAGTCATCACAGCAGGCTCTCATAACTCCAGGGGACCTCCTTAGATGGACAGCAGTTGTGTGCTTGAACTGTTCCCTTGCAGACCAGATGCTCCTCATTCGAGTTTTCCGAAAGTTCTTTCCTGTGAAGATGGAGGTGTCGGACACAATTTGATGGTGCAGTTCTATTTGGCCGCTTTCTTTTCCTTAATCCCTAATTAACTGTTCTGTGTCCTTCAGTGGTATCAGCCTATAAACACTGACTGCTAAAGCAGCCAATTTAGAAGCTGTCAGAAACATAAGAGGAAGAAATCTCTCCAAAACAAGCAGCACAAAGGCAGTGGCAGCACCATGTGGGTTGGAGACTGCTATATTGCCACAAGGCTTGAATGTCTTCATCACCCTAGTGAAAAAGAATAAAACCCAGAGAAACTGTACAACAATATTGTCTTTGACTGTGTTTTCAGCATGTGCTGGGGTTAGTGATAGGTAAGGACCGCCCTTTGGGCCAGGGATGCAAATGGACGGAGATCTGCTCCAGGCTCTTGGAAGAGCTTGCTTGAGTGAAGGGTGTCAGGGCCATCTAAACTGTTAGTGCTGCAGTCAGTTTGGGTCTCTTGTTGCAAAAGCAAATTTGTTGAAGAGATTGAGAGTCTCATTCCAATTGCCCAAGTCCTGCATTCAAACCAAAACACGAGCAGAGGACTCCGGAGAGGGAGGTAGTCCTCTGTCTGATACCCTGTAGGCAAATGGTGATTTGTCTAGTGCAAAACTTTAAAGAGTCTTTCCTGATTTCTCAGCCCTTGTCACTGAGGTTGAAAGAAGCAGTGCAACCTCATTCTCTGCTTCCTCTTGCTGCAAAAGCGGGGGAGCTGTGGCGTGAGGCTGTGAACGTAAGTGGAAACAGTGTGAATGGGACAGGATGAAAAAGGGCTAATTATGGTCTTCTAAAGACACCAAATGGAGAACTGGTTGTTCTCATATTTGCACTCTCCTCACCCGGAGTGTACCAGTGATCATGGTTAATCTGGAAAATAACAGTGGTTCTGCATCAGTCTCAGAAAATCTGTTTGATATTTGCAGATAGATGGGTGAGTTAATTTTCCGTGTCTCAGTAAAGCAGTTGCAGAAACCCGATGCTTGTTCTCTCCTTCAGCTGCAAACACCATGTGCTCAGGGAGGTCGTCTTCCCCCTCACCTCATCCCATCCCATGGCCGGAGAACCAACTGGTTCTTGCACGGCATCTGAAAGGAATTTGTCTAACTAAAGACCCCAAAGAGGCCCTCTGTTCTAGGGCTTCACTCTCCTTAAAAACTTGGAGTTTGTCCTCAGTCTCCCATGGGCTTCCAGAATAAACCTATGGCCCCTTTCATATCCACCATGGGCAAGTTTCTCCTTTCTCTCTGCATCAGTCATCTATGGACAAATCTTTCCAGAGGACAACAGGACTCTTGGGAGATGTTTCCTACATCTCCAAATATCCCAGTTTTCCTTTTAACTAACTGTGACTGATTCATGCCCTTCCAGGAAGTGGGATACTTGGTTCTAGACACAGCCCTCCCACACACCTTCAAGCTTCCATTCATAGAGTGATTTCTGCCCTTTCCAGTGAGTGTCATCTTCAGCCTGGTCCCAGGACATCGTAGCCCCCAGATGCTTTTTTCACAAACTCTTTGCTCCTTATTGCATTTCTACTGCAGCTCACTCCTGCTTATGCAGAGGATGAACTTACACATTCTTCTTCCTCAGTTGTGTCTCATTTTTCAGACACTCTCTGCAGATCATTTGAATTTCACCCTGCCCTTCTGTAACACTCTTGCTCTTGTGGCCAGGCTTGAAAGCCTACACTTTTATACCCAGCCCTGCACATAGCACATTAATCCAAATGGATTGTGGGCTCTCACTGTAGGAAAATGTGGGCTGCATGAAAGGAGATGTGACCAACAGGTCGGGGGAGTGGATTCTGCCCCTTTACCCTGCTGTGGTGAGACCCCATCTGGAGTGCTGCATCCAGGTCTGGGACCCTCCATTCAGGAAAGAGATGAATTTGTTGAAGTGAGTCCAGAAGAGGGCCACAAAAATGATCAGGTGGATGGAGAACCTCTCCGATGGAGAAAGACTGAGAGAGTTGGGGTTGTTCAGCCTGAAGAATAGAAGGGTCCAGGGAGACCTCACTGAGCCCTATTAATACTTACTGGGGGCTTGTTAGAAAGATGAGGACTGACATTTTAGACAGACAGGGCAAGGGGTAATGGTTTTAAATGAAAAGAAGGTCGGTTCAGACTAGATATATGGAAGAAATTTTTTACAATGAGGATGGTGATGTTCTGGCATGGAACAAGTATGTAGCAATGTCTTTTCTAGTGTGGGAGGTTGTGTACAGAAGGATGGGACTCGTTTTTTTGTGACATGACCAAGCTCTTGGGCATGCTGTGGAGTGCATGGGTGCCCGGCATACCCAGGGCATGTTGTGGCAAGGAGCCCAGAGGGAGGAGTGGAGGAAAAAGAGCATTACCTCATTCACCTCTTTCACTTGCCTTACAAACTGCTTTAGGAAAGTGAAATACTGTTTGTTTATTCATCCATCCTACTCCTCCTCTGGCAAAGATCCCAGATTGCTGAGATGGGAAAGAAGAAATCCCTCTGAAAGCTGTGAGACCTTGGCATGTTTCTTCCTCAGCCCGGGGCTGGGAGGCTTGCATCACCCACCCAAACACTGAAATTTTTCTTCTTCTAATCTTTCAGAAAGGCTTAGAGGTCAGAATCTGACATTGCATCAGCATCTGGCAGCCTGCCTCTTTCTGCTTCTGCCCTCCCTGATGAAGTGAAACTGCCCTGCTGTTGCTGTCACTCAGCTTGGAGCTGTGTATCTGTTCTGGGCCAGCCTGCCAAGAGACCCAGCTCTGAAAATGTTGTCTGAAAACCTGGGTTTCTTGTTAGCTCAGCAATGTCAGGGTGCTGTGCAGCGTGAGCCAGGCACCTCCTGCCTTCCCCGGGGCTCCCCAGTGGGCACAGCCCAGCTGTGGGGTGAGCCCCCATCCCCTGTCTTGGGCTGTCCCCGGTCCCCACAGCTTTGCTCAAGGGTGGCTGTGCTAATTGAACTCTCTTATCCTTGTGCATGGATGTTTTTACAGTTTCCCCCTCCGGACTTTCTTCACATTGCGTCATCAGATGCTGCTTTTATTTCCTCTATGCGTTTGAAGAACCGCTGCCTTACGATGGAGCTGGGGCTGTGTTGTCAGCATCTCCAGTGCTGCCTTGCACAACTCCCTGCCCTTAGTCACATGAGCTTTGCACGAGGGGATTTCTTGCCCTGGAAGGGCAGCAGATGACAGGCACTGCTGCAGGGACAGCCAGCCCTGGCACACGGCACAGAGCTGCCCACGCCTGGCCCACAGGCACCCAGGGGAGGCAGCCTGGCCTGCCAGTGCTGTGGTTTGGCTACTCAGCTCTGGGGACCTATTTTTTGAAGTATTGCCCTTTCCATTCAATGTTTTATAACAATGGTTAAACTGAGTGTGCTCAGAGGCCCATCCAGGTTGGTATCTTGCCTTAGACAGCAGGTCTGATGTGTATTCTGTTTCTTTCCTTTCAGTAGTTTCTGAGGGATTTCTCATGGGTGAATCTGCTGCTTCCTGAGCCTGTCCAGCATTTTAGCTTCCTCTTATGGCAATGACTTCAGAAGGTTATTTGCCTATTGCATGAAAAAGCTTCTAGAAGTCCTTGTTTTCCATTTAAACCTGCTATCTGTTCATTTCATGAGATGCTCCCTTCTGTCTGAGCTCACTTTGTAAGCAGCAGCCAGCACAGATCCCATGTCACCCTCCTGATGGGTCTGAGGGTCCATTCAGGGTCCTACAGCTGTGGGGTCCTACAGCTGCAGGGTCCTCTTTGGTCTTCCCACAGTGATGCAGCTCATGGTGCTCCTTTTTCCTCTGACCATCCATGATCCTGGGACAGAGGCAGGGATCTGGTGGAGAAAAGTGTTTAGAATAAGGAGTTGCCAAAGCATTGGGATAACCCAGCACAGGGTTTTTTGGAATCCGTAGCATTGCACCATCCAGAAGAGCAAAAAGCGCCTTCTGTGCAGTTTGTGGCGAGCAAGCTACATCATAAATAGAGCCACCATGCTGTGCTGCGGCCCACGCCCTCACAAACGTGCTCCAAGAGGACCACAGGCTCCAGCAGACACGTGTCAGTGGCCTGTCCCTCACCCTGCTCCTGCTCCCTGGGGACAGGATGCACACGCATGTGGCTGGCGCCTCAGACATTGTGACCAGCCCCTGGCTGGCTTGACTGCTGGGTTGGGACCCACCGCAGCCTCTCCTGCTCTGAACTGGTTTGTCTTGGCAGCTCGTGAACACGCTGTGCTGTTAGAAACCCCGTGGCTCTGGGTCAGAACTCCTCAGCAGGAGTTTCCTTCCCGTGCGTGCTTGGCGGATGGTTTCTGAGCTCTGTCCAGAGGAGGGCGAGCACAGTGAAAATGCCATGAGGAAAGCAGGCTGGGGATCCCCATCACTCATTCAAGGCAGTCCCTTCTCCTCTCATGCTTGCCAAGAAGCTGGGGAAGAGACATCTGAGCACTGGCCTGGGGCTCAGCCAGTTCTGCCACCCAACACCCGCAGCCTCTCCACTGAACCGGGTGGCTGCCTACCATCTCTGCACGTTTGCTTTTGTCTCCTCAGAGCTGAGCTTCTGTTACTGCTGTCTCCAGCAAGGTTTAGAGAAATGTGAGTAACCCTCAGCCCAGACCAGAAGCAAGGAAAAAAATCCATCCCTTCAGACACCTTTGTGCATTATCACTGTGAAGTTTCCCAGGTTTGTGCTTCCTTGCACAGACTTCCCAGTATCTGGGAGATGTCCTGGACAGACCCCATAGCTTGTATGAAAAACATCCCTGGAGGCATGTGACTGTCTGGTTTATGAACTGAAAATTTGTAAAGATCAAGAAGAAAAAACATCTGCTCTTCCTTGCAGACAAAAATGTTGCAAATTCAGACATAAGGGTATGACCTTTTGGTTTGCTCCTAAGGCTTTTGTTTGGCTTTGAAAAAAACACTGTTATTTTTGAAATGAAGCCTTTTTTTAACATGAAACATGGAAACAATCTTGAAAGTAATTAATAGAAATTTAGTGCCTGTGGGAATGTGTCTTCATTTGTATCAAAATTATGTTAATATGATTCAGTCCAACCCTTCAGCTGATTTTATCCAGCTACTGAATTGCATTCAAACAGGCTTGGAGGCTTTGGGAGAAATTAAGGGATTTTCACACCAATCAACTATATTTGTTCCGATTAAGGATAGTCACCAACCTTATCCTAAAATCCAACCTGTCAGCAAACCTTTAAAAGGCACAATGCTTGAGAGACTGTGCTAAGAGCTGCTACTTTCTGTGTACTCAAACCCCTGCTCACAGACCCTCTCCCCGCCACTGGGATCATCTCTTTATTTGGTGGGTTTCGCAGCAACCTATGCTTGGCTTCTGCACGCCCTCACCACGATACACACACCAGTGAGTTTGTTTTAGCAGGGAGCTGGAAAAACAAGGCAATCCCCCAAGCACAGCTCATGGTGGAATACAGCCAAGCAGCTGAACTGCAGTTTACCTGATGTGGTGCCTGGAGGGTTGAAAGTGAAAGCCAACCCTCTCTGTTTACTCAGGTGCCTTTTCTATTTACTACCAGAATGGAAAAGCTGATTGAGACTTGGGCAAAAGAAAAATCAAGATTTCAGTAAGTTTTGCAGCCATAGTGAGGTTTTCTGCCCAGCCCAGAAACCAATGAGCTGGCATTGCCAGTTGGCACCTGTTGCATCCCTGTCTAATTATCAACCTCCTTCGGAAGCCTCTCCCATCAGTGTCCTCTGGCAAAAGAACTGAAATTCCTTTCCTGCTTGTCTGGGTTAAGCGAGATGTCAATTATGAACTCACAAATGGGACAAGTTGCTGACAGATGTCAGCTGCCCACATAGCACCTGGCAGGATGATCTCACGCCGTGCAGTGCTCTCCTGAGGTGAGGGCATGGAGAGGAGGAGCAGGCAGGGAAGGTGCAGCCGGAAAGGAGGGATGTTTTTATGTTTGCAGGTGTTCTGACTTCAGTGCATCCCAGGAAATTGCTGCGAGAAGAGTCTTGTGCTGACAGGGCAATCTTGCAGGGCTGTGACTTTCCCTCTCATTCCTGCTGTGAAGCAATCCCTTGGGAGCTCCCACCTCCACACCCACAGAGTGCTTGTTTCATTTACTAAGATTCAGATGTTTCCCCCACGCATATGAGTTCCCACTTCCCGTGTGTACACCACCTGCCAGCATATCAGGAGATATCCAGACCTCATAAATGTAGGGATATCCCAAGAATCTTTCCCTCCCAAGACTGTCCAAGCTTATTGGCATGTATGGTAGTTAGAAGTCTCTCTGCTGAGCCTGAAGCTCCCTGGGCAATTTTCTCATCCTGACAAGACTCAATGTGTTTGTTCTCAGCAATGCCAGATTTTTCTCACCCTGCTCAAGTTGTGTTGCAATGTAGATGGAGATGGAAAATAACCTAAACCTTCATTCCCAGGGAAGCTTGAAAAATCGGGCAAAGACTGAATTCTGGTAGTGATACTGGCCTGCTTTTGCATGGGAAAAGAAATCACATGTGAAAGAAAAGCAACAGGCATCGTTCAGCCTGAGATAAGACTTGCACCCACAATGAGGCCTCTCACTGCTGCATGGCAGCCTTCTCAACCTTCCTGTTGAGCTTGGGTCACCAAGCAAAGGTGATGGGACAGGGAGAACAAGCCAGAGGGATCCCAACTCCAGTTGCACTCCAGTGATGGGTGGCACATCCTTCATGAATTTTGCTTTAGGCCCTTTTTTGGATAAGCACCAAAACCAGGTCCAGAAACAGAGACCAGAACTCAAATCCTAACCTCTCCTCACTCATAGCCCTTGTCTTAGGGCCACAGGAACTGCAGGCAGTGTGTGTGTGTGAAGTCATGGTTGTACTGGCTGCTCTCTGAACTCTGTGGTTGATGAGAGGACCTGCCCTAATCCCCATCTGAGGGTGCCTTCTGTCCATTGCCTTTTTGTGTCACCTCCTGCTGCTCTTATCCCTTGGCTGGCTGCGACCAGAACAGCAGCAAGCAAAACTGTCCATCGTCCGAGCAGTGTCAGAGTGATTCCTGCAACCCCCCAGTGGCCAGTCTGATATTTCAAGCTGTGGAAAATCACCACAGCGTTTCAGGACCATTTCAAACAAAACTGTGTGTCTGGGCCTGAGGCTCATTTTTCCACCACATTGCTGAATTCATTTGCTGAAGTTGGTCTTACAGGAGCTGTGAGGAAAACGTGGTACACCTTGCATATCTGCAGGTGTGTTTGCAGGGTGTGCAATACTTAGAAATAGCTATTCTGAGATGGATAGTCCTCAGATATTTGTGACACAATACCCGTAACCGCAGTCCCTGCTTAATCTGTCTTAATTTGTTGTTGCAGTTTCCTGGGTTTGGAGAAAGTGCAAGTGTAAAAGTGTTGCAAGAATGAGACCGAATGTACTTTCATTTGAAGTATTTTAACATACTCATGCTTTTGGTGATCGTGGTCAGGAGGACAAGGAGAAAAAGTTTCAGACCTCGAGGTCTGACTCACTGTGCTCATTTTGGGACAGAGGGTGCAAAACAGGACAAAGGCAAAAAAAACAAGTTGTTCTCACGTGCCCTTGGGGCTACAGTGACCAGACAGTGCTGGTCTCTGGAGGATAGAGCTGGTGTAGATAAAGCCACTCATTCAGAGCTATGCTCCAGAATGACAAGGCCAGAAAATGTTTCCCTCGGAGTGGGATCATAGTACAGCCTTAGGCCCAAGGAAAATATACACAAGAACTGAGACATCTGATAGGCATCACTGCTGAACAAAACGCCTTAATTAATGTGCTTACACTGATGACCCTCAATAGATAAGGTCATTTTTCATTACTTGAGAGAACTGTGTTCGTTCCTTATGATTTATGACTATGTTCTCTGACTAAACTAGCTTGTTGTTCAATCACAATAATTCGTATTTAAGACAATGTGATTTTACATCCATTTGGTATGATGTATTACAGTGACTCCTGATCTCCTGATGCTGTATGATTTCGCACTTTGCCTTGGGGTGCTGTTAAGCCAAGATACTGTCCCAGCCTGCATGTGCTTCCCAGGAGCCTTCCAGGGCTAATTACAGTGCTCACTGCTCTTCATGTATATGCTCTGTGAGTGTGGTTTTTCCAGGATCCGAAACACACTGTCCTGGGGAGTTTGTGTGCAGGAGCTGCTCCCAGCCACAGACAGGAATGCTCCTCTGCAGCTCAAGAGCTTGCACCCAACACACATGGAGGAGCCACTTGTCTCTCAGCAAAGCCACCTTTGCAATCTGGAAAACCCCTCAGAGCTTTCCCTGCTTGGCACCCTTTGGTGATTTTGTCTCTCTCTGCTTTTTTGATCAGCTGTATTTACAATGTGAAGCATGGCAGATGTTAATTATGCAGCACCAGTTGTTTCTACTAAGTTTAGGTTTTGATCACTAATTCAGCCTCTTCTCTGGTCTAACACAGCTTTCTTCACTCAGCATTGTTGTGCTGACCTCAAATCTTGAAGCATTTATGGTGTGACTGGTGTTCAGCTCAGATCAACACCACCTGCAGCACAGCTCTTGCAGACAGCTAGAACTTCTTTGGTCCAAACTGTGTGTAGATCTCTGTGGATGTCTGCAGGGTCAGTGGAAGGTTTTGTCTCTCCATCTGTTTCTTTGCAGTTATTTTTGCAAACCCAGGCATGGGACAAAGGTGTATGTGACTGTACCCACAGCAGCAAGGAGGAGTCCTGGCTTCTTCTGGAACGGGGCAGGTGAGGTGTCTGGCTGTATCTATGCCAGCACAGTCAGTGCAAACATCAGGATTTGGCACATGGGCCATGAAGCACTGGCACGGGAAGACAACACCCCTGCTTCTAGAAAGGACACTTTTGGAAAAAGGATCAAGCATAACACAAGGCACACCTGGGAGATGACTTGAGTTATTGAAACCAACTGGAAATACAGTGATATTCTTCTCCTGCGACCTGGAGCAAACCTTTTCTTGTAAAGTGTGGATACTGCTGGGAACAGTGTATAATCTGAGGCTTTTCAGAGTAGGTGAACAGTCACCAGAGTTAATTCTTCACATTTTCAAGGGTGGAACACATGGAATCATAGAATCATTTAGGTTGGAAAAGACTTTCAGTCTATCAAGTCCAACTGTTATCCTAGCACATGTGAGGCATTAAAGAAGTTTCTTGTTGGCAGGTATGTCAATGTCTCTGGGTCCTATGGGAAGTGACAAAGGGAGAAGCAGATCAACCAATGTTTCAAAAAGTCTGAAACCAAGTCTTATCTGTTTGCCCCTATCTGATGTATGTATTCTGCTCAATTTCTCTGCTGGTGGCAGTAAGCCAAATAAGCAGACACTGGCAGTAGTAAGAAATTATTACTATTAAGTTTATACTTAATTAATATTTAATTACTATTAAGTACTATTCTATTAAGAAACCTTAAATTAACAAAACAAGACAAAGGAAAGTGAGTCCTTTGAACTCCATGAGATACCACCAGTGATATCTTGTCTCAGGTATGTACTTTTTGACGGAATGATAGGACTGCTGTATGCTTTATGAATCAGATCCTATGCTAGGTAAAATGTTTATCTTTGCAGTGTGTTCAGTACCACCTTTTCTTTATAAAGAAATGAAACAGGTCTCTGGATTGCCAGTAAAAAGGTGTGAATTTTGCCGTAAGGCAAGCAATGAATCCAATTACTAGGAAAGTACATCTGTGCCCACATCCAGTTTTCTCTTTCTCCAAACTCTGTTCTGTTTACTCTCTGAGCACTGACAGACCATCTAAGCATGTTGGCCAGAGGCCCAGCTCCGCACCCTGTGCCTTGGCTGGCCACCAAAGCACAGAGTGGGCTACCAGCCCCCTCAAAGTGCAGAGGCAGGAGAAAGTGCAGGTCCAGGAATGGGAGTGCTCTTGTGCTTCTGAGCAGTTGGGGCTTGCAATCCCCTTGGGGCAACAGGTGAGCAAGAGTATAGAGCTGTCATATTTGAAAGGTGATTGTGTAAGAGGAGGAAGTGGGTGTTCGAGGAGGCAGTGGTTGTGTTTAGGTGTTTGCAGAGGTTTGGTTCACTGACAGTGAAGTCACAGGAGAAACATTCCTTTAGTCCTGCCATCTCACTGTCCTACATTGTAGTCCCAAAGTCCTAATGACAGTCAATCCATGGATCCCTACTAGCATCACATCTCTCCTGAGCTCTCCTTCCCTGAGCTTGCCTGGGCTCTGTGCCCAGTGTTCTTGCTCCTCTGGGACAGGCCAGCCAGCCCCACTGTCCTCTCCTGCCCTGGCCTGTAGGTTTTCTAGTCCTCAGGCTCCTCCTTCGTGGTGCAGTGGGCACAGAGAGTCTCTCCCAGCACAGCATGTGGGGTGCCAACAGGGTGTGTTCTGCTCTGGAGTGCTGAACAGCTGCCAGAAAGTTGCCTCGGTGCTTGGCATCTCCATGGGGAGATGTGCCTCCAATCTCCAGTCTGCGTGCTTGGCTCGCTAGCCACTAACGGCTTTACTCCTCTGCCTGGAGAACTGAGCCCTTTACAGCCTTCCTTATCCACTTGGAGAATGAAACCCTTGACAACCTTCCTCATCCGCTTGGAGAATGAGCAAATAACCTCTCCAATCCTGCCTGGCCTTAGGGCATATAAGGATGCAGATAAATCCTGCTGCTACTCTCTTGCCACTGTCCTTTTCTGGCCTGGCACCAACTCCTCCAGTCCTCAGTGAGTGTGTTGCTCAATTTGCTGATTTTGGTGGATTACTCCATAGCTGGAAACAAGCATCTCTGAGGCTGCTCTGGATCCCTTGGGAAATAGGAACCAACTGCCAGCTCAGAGGACGGCTCTGAAGTTAGAGATGTTGCTGAGAACAGTCTAATCAGTCAAACCTTCCCAACTAGTTACTGCAAGAGGCTGCTTGATTCTATGCCATACATCCCCATTTTGACAGTTGAATAAGGAAACGAAATTCCTGTGCTTTCTGCTGCCTGAGCTGGACAGTGCTGGCTCTACAGCAGCAGCAGTCAGCTGCACTTTGCCAAGCACACTTCAGCATTCTGGTTCTCTCTCGTTTGCGAAGCTGGCAGGCAATAGCTGTGACTCACCCTGGCTGATGAAATGTACGTGGTGTCTAAAAAACCACAAGCTCATTATCCATTATTGCTGATAACCATATGTGGTAGAAAATGAGGTGATTTTCACGTGGCTGTGAATGGATTTCAAATGTTTCCCATTATTTCTTGTGTAAGAAGCAGCAGCCTCCCTCCCATTCTGCTCTGCGTCATCTTCAGTAGTTTCTTCTCAGCTGAGAGAAAGAGCTGTGATGGGAGCAGCGAGGTCAGCTCCTTCCCCAGGGGTGACCATGGCTCTTACACCAGCTTTGTCACCCTGCCCTTTTTTTTAATGTGAGTGAGCAGAGATGGGAAAGGAGAGAAGGGAAGGAGTACACAGTGGCCATCTCTGTAGCTTGTGCAGCAGCATGTGTTAGACAAAAAACACAGCAGTGAGAGAGGTTGCTTTGACACCGAAGGGTCAGTAATGACCCAGCTGATGGCTGTGTCCTGTGAAATGGTCCTCTTGGAAAGCCTTGTGGAGGACAGACCACGAGGTCCCCTTTCAGTGACAGTAAGCACGGGAAGCAGAACGTGCTGCCCCGTTGGAGTTAGGGATTGTCTCCAGAAACTGCCTTGTCCAGCCTTGCACTGCCACACCTCCGGTTTTGAGGGGTGACCTAAACTCTTGGTGCACTGACCTGGCTGAACAGAGCTGTAAAATGGGACTGTAGCACCATCTATGAGCTCCTACAAGGCCTTAACAACCCCAGTAACAAAAACTTATGTTTCTCATATCATAGAGACTTTTAGCCTTGTGGAAAAAGGAGTCTCCAGATAGAAACAAAAGCTGGTGGCATGGAAACTTACTGATGAGGACAGTCAGTCCCTCAAGTAATCAATGTAAGGAATTGAATTGTTTCAACCTTTATTTCAAGACAAGTGCATGTATATGTATTTATGTAGGTCAGTCTAGTTCAGCCTGGAAGTGCAGTGGAATCAGCGTGTGAAATGCCCTCTCCTGCTCTAAACAAGAAGAAAGGGTGCAGCCTTCCAAAGAATAGATCTATTTGTGTTCTCTAGGCTTAATCTTTCTTGCTGTCCTGTGGACCCCTGCACACACCACTGACATGACCTGTCCTGTCTGTGTTAGCCCATGTTGGGAAGCACCAGCCCTGCATACCCTTGTGGAGAGCTGAAATAAAAGCTGAACTATAAAAAAAAAGGAAGTATATGAAAATTTTGTATAGTTTTCACCCCAGTGGAAATGTCTGATCAAACACTGAATGTATAATTCACCAGTCACTGCCAACCTCCTTCTCCCCCAGCCCCCACCTCCAAGGGACACTACAGGCGCAAATGTTTACAAAGGAAAATTTTATTATTTTTTAGGAAGAGAAACATATACTCACTTCAGCTGGGGAGTGTGACAATTCTCAGCCTGGGGGTAGAGTGCAGCTGCCTTCAGTCCCTGTGGTGGTAATTGTGGCCAGAGTTAAAAGCCCCAAAAAATGCCTTAATGATGAGCATCTTGTGATGTAAGTCAGCCACAGCTTCTCAGTTAAGAGGAGAAAAGCTGCTTCTTGGCACTACATCAGTAACTGCTTCAGCCACAGAGGTTTCCCCTGAGGCCCAGGTAGGGAAGTTCATTAGCCTAAAGCATGTGGAAAGCTCTCCAACGCCTGGAAGCTTTTCTTGGTTGCCTGTAGCACCTGAGCCTGCAGGAGTGCTCAGCCATGAGTGGGTCAGTCCAGGTCTGGGTGTCTGGGTGCCTGCAAAGCAGGAACTGTCCATGGCATTGGGAGCATTTTCAAAGAGGAGTTCAGTGCTGACAACCTGGTCTGAACCCTTCCCAGTGTTTCTAAGAAATCTGATGTAATGTTCTTAGGCCTATCATTTAAATACATAAATACTTTTAACAAAAGACTTTGGAGTGTGCAGCCAGCAGTGACACGCTGAAATGTTGGTGGAGTTCATTGGGAGACACGTAGTCAACTTGCCCTTGAAATCTGCCTCACTTCAACTGAAAATCCCACAGTTGCTGGCTGTGCTGAGGGCATGTGCTGCCTGAGGCGTAGGCAGGGCAGGACTTGTCTCCAGCAGCCCCAGGCTGCAACGAGAACAGGGATGAGCAGCCCGGGATCACTGAGAGCAGTCTGACTTCAGCAGGAGCCAGGCAGGTGGGCATGGGTGCATCATGAAGGTTGTGCCTGTGAATCCCTGGTACACACCTGTATGACAAAGTCAAGGGGAGTCATGAGAACCATCTGAGTCCTCCCTGAGGAAAGGATGCGCAGACCTGCAGGTTTCACACGGTCCATTAGAGAGAACTCACCAAATCTAGAAGTCTTTATGTTTTCCCAGGTTTTTATGTGCCTGAATCACTTTTGGGTCAAGCCAGTGTGCGTGTGCTTGAAGGAGATTTTCCTCTGAGACCTTACATCTCAAGATGCAAATGTCCCACCAGACATTCCTTTGGGTCAGGCTTTGGTAGTCTGTAGACAGCTGGAATAGCCAGTGGCCCTCTGCTCTCAAAGGCTGCTCCCCAAAACCCCACAGTCAGTGCAGGACCTGTGCTTCTGCTGTCCAGTGCAGTCCTGTCAGCTCATTTCAAAATACCACCTTCTTTGGTGGCCTTTACCTGTCAGACAGCCTTTATCTGGATCACTCCAAAGGCATTCCCTTGCTGCCTCTTCCCTGTTTTCCGTCTCGCCAGGCAAAGGGCTGTTGAGCAGACTTGTGCTCCTCCTACTCCAAATGGCTTCAAGACACTTGAGGTATCTTCCTGACTTACCAGACTTTTTATTTGAGAAAAAATACAGCATATTTCTACTATATACAAACCCTGACAAGTAAATAGAGAAACCCGTGGTTTCCCTGAATATGAGCTAAGCTTGGATGACTTTCTTTGGTTTTCATTTCTGTTCTCCTCAGGAGCTCCATGCATCCCTTTCCCCAGTGTTGGAAAGACCCATCCTAGGTAGCAAATCAGCTGCACAGAGCTCCAAAGAGGTGATCCCTGCATGCACTATATAAAGCCTATCTGCACTGTGGTTTGTCTGCACTCCCGACAAGGCTTTCCACAGCCCCAGGGAGGAATTCTAGAGCAGTCTGCCTGTACAAGTACAAAACCTACAGATCGGTAGGGAAGGCTGTACTTTCCGTGTTGCATTTCATATGTCAGCTCCTACAGCTAGCAGTGTCAGTCAGTAACACCAGGCTAAATGACAGATCCGAGATCCTGGCGCTGGAGTTGGTCCACAGGGTGATGTTGTCGTGCTGAAACAAGAAGAGCACTGTGATGAGAGTTACTGTGTTGTCACTGCTCTGCACAGTGTGCTCCCACAGGACACTGCTGGTGGTCTTCTGTGTCCCCTGCAGGGTCAGCTTCAGCAAGTCCTTCTCCTGCTCCAGGTAGATAGAACTCTTCAGGGACACGAGGTAGAGGCCATCACAGGGGATTACGATGGAATAATTTCTGATCTGAATAGTGCCTAATTCGGCAGTGAGATTCATGGCAACTCCTTTGATGCTTTTACCTGGCATGGAAGAAAGCAAAGATGATCCCAGGATGAAAAATGTCTTCTAGGAAATGGGTTGTTTTATACTAACTGACTGCAGAAAAGATTGAAAAATATAAGAATGAGGAGAGTGGACTAGAGAACAGGGCTGAGCAGAGCTAGAATATCATCTGCTCTAGACAGACATCATCTACAGAGACATCATCTATCGTGAAAATTTACAGGCTCTCACTCTTGACTAAGCTGTGCCTTTTGGCACATAGTTTATATGGATTACTCCTCAAAATTTTTATTTATGCAGTATTTACTTATTCCATGTCTTAGAATACAGAAAAATACAGTAAGAAAAGCATCTCTGTGAGTTTAGAAAGCACAGGTTCCTAAAAAGAACAGGAAAACAATGACAGTAAATAAGATGAGGAAAAGGCATTCAGAGCTGGAAGACAAAGAGTGCTTTCTGTGGAGGTGCTGGTAACATAAGCCCTTATCTTAGGATTTGGTTGTGGGGTTTTTTTTTAACAGAAGATAGGATAAAAGAGCAGCAAAGAGACAGAAGCAGAAGGAACTAATTAATACAGAGCAGACTAAGGAGAAATTCAACCAGAACTTAGCATGAAAGGTTTTCTCTTGGAATGAACAGTAACAGTTCCCAGTGCTCTGCTGGCCATGTTTCTCTGCTGTGCCCCTGGGTTTTCAGCACACCAGCTGAAACTCCTGGGACCAGGGGACCCAGGAGGTCTCCAGGCAGGCAGCACATCCCCTCTGGGCTGGGATCAAATTTCTCAAGCTTTTCCTCTAAACGACATGAATTTCTATTAGGTTGGACCCATTGCTGCCTTACACTTTTAACTGAAAGTAAAACTGTCAACAATACTTTTTTATTATTTAAAAATTTTGGTAATTGGTTTTTATCATTGAGGTGTGTCATCAGACAAACATTCAATGTAGCAGGCATGCAGAGCAGTACGTCTGATAGGGTGTGTGCACTCACCCACTCCTCTCCAGGAAATCATTTACATTTTTCATAAATCAGGAAACCATTGACTTGTTTCAGAAATACCCCAAGAGCGTGCCGTGTGTACTTAGTAAATTCTCAAAAATGCCTTTCTTGTTCATTCACAGAGTGAAAACTTGTTTTGGGAGATAGGTGAGGGTTGCAGAAATCCATGCAGATTTTCAGGTTTTTTGTTCTGCTCAGGCAAAACCCATTTGTTTTGTTTTGGTCCCTTGCAGCACTGGGGCAGGCTTGGCCCTTCTCCCCCTGACAGCTCTCCTGGCATCTGTCTTCCATCAGAAGAAATAGCAATCACTGTGTCACAAAGCACATAAAGAGCCATTTAGCTATTTTAGGGGCCACTGGATGCCACGGTGGTCCCTGGGGACTGTGGTAGAGTGGGGAGTCAGGATCCCTCCCAGTGTGCCAGGGGAATGCGGCACAGAGGTGGCTGCTGCACTGGGGGAACCAGTGACCATCAGGGGGCCAGGGTGCCCCCACCCCAACACCCACCTGAGTACCGGATGTGGGTCCATAGCACTTCGTCGCTCTGAGGCTGGAAAACAAAGAAGATAAATCCTCGTTAAGGCGCTGGGCTGGCACCTCACTGCTGCTGCTATCACTTTCGTTTCCCAACCAGGATTGGGGCTGCATCTCCAAAAGCACGGCAGGCAGCCTCGGTGTCACAGCTGCTGCCAGCCAGCTGTGATCTGGACTTGCTTTTATATCATTATTATAAAATACTATTTTAACGTGGTTCCCTGCCAGTGCGACTTCCACCCGGTGCTGAGCTCTCCAGAGCACCTCGGGCAGTGTTGGTTTTTTTTAGAGAACCACGCTGGTGACTGTAATCGAGTCAGACCAAGCAGCAAGGAAGGACCTTGGGGTGCAGAGTCTTTTCTGCATGACCTCCTTGAGCCTGACTTACAGCACCTGGCAAACAGGCGTTGTTCGCAGAGCGAGGACCCTGGTGTGCTGTCTCACCCTCCTGCAGAGCACCAAGAGGTGGGTCTGGCTTTATGGTTTCTTGCACTTTGGGTCAGGCTGTTACTGGGTATGTGTCTCTGAGAGGCTCTTCAGTGCACTGAGAGGGGTTTAAAATTGATTGGAGCACCTCTCCTATGAAGGCAGACTGAGAGAGATGGGGTTGTTCCATCTGGAGAAGAGGAAGCTTTAGGGAGAACTTAAAGCGCCTTCTGTTATATAAAGGGGCTGTGAGAGAGTTGGAGAGAGACTTTTGACAGGGGCTTGGAGTGATAAGAGAGGGAGGAATAGTTTTAAAATGACAGAGGACAGGTTTAGATTAGGTATTAGGAAGAAATTCTTCCCTGTGGGGGTGGTGAGGCACTGGCACAGGTTGCCCAGAGAAACTGTGGGTGCCCTGTCCCTGGAAGTGTTCAAAGCCAGGTTGGATGGGGCTTTCAGCAACATGGTCTAGCAGAAAGTGTCCCTCTCTGCTTATGGCAGAGGAGTTGGAGAGGGATGATCTTCAAGGTCCCTTCCAACCTAAATCATTCTATGATTCTGTGATTTGTATTTTATGAATGTAACAGAGAAAGTGAATGCAAATATAGAAGTGTGTATCTTACTGGTCAGATATGCAAAGCACCAAGCTTCTGTATTGGATTTTAAAATCTGAATTTCGCATCTCAAACTTGTCTCTCGTCATAACCACAGGAGACCCAAATCTGCAGTCTCTGCACAACCACAAGTCTTCATCGTTTTGCCTGATTAAAGAGTGAAAGCTTAGGCTCAGTGCGCTGTGTTTCCCTTTACCTATAACAAAGGCTTCCTAAGGGAGAAGGTGTGCTGCTGAGCTGTGGATTGGGCTGGCTTTCGTGTATTTGGCCTCAGGTGTTAGAGGGGCAGAGCAGCCCTGAGCACGGGGAATGTGCAGCGTGTGAGCACAGACTGTCCGCAGGTTCGGGGCAAAGGCAAGCGGCAGGGACAGGCGGCGGGAGCGCGGCTGCCCTGTGAGCTCTGTGCCGGAGGTGCGGTGGGTGCTGCCGCTGGGAAAGGTCTGCTCTGGCACCCTCTAGTGCTGCCACGGCCGATGCTCCGCGCCCGCTCCACCGGCGAGGCTGGGTACCGCTGACTAACAGAAGCTTTAATCGCCCGGTGACTCTGGGGGAGCTATCTCCCTTGGCACTACCGTCCTGATCCATTGCCTCAGCTCGAATCTCATGCTTGTTCTCTTTCTAGGCACCTGAGTGCACAAGGATTTCTCTCCTGGCTCAGGCAGCCGCGATTTCCGGGTAGTTTCCCAACAAGAGGATAGCAAAGCACTGAGCATCTGAGGTCAATCTGTGTGACCTGGCCGCTGGTGGACAGGGTGTCTTAAACATAGACAGCCTGGGTGACAAACTTGTTGCTCTTATATCAACCCCATTGACACTAATGCAAATTACCTATTTTACATATCTCTTCGAGTTATTGCATGATCTCACAGCACTTTGCAGTTACCTACTGGTAAATGCTGCTGAGGGGACAGTGTATTGGTTGTACTGGAAAGGCTCTGGGAGCTTGTACCAAAGTTAGTGACCTCTCTCTGTTCTGCCTTTCTGCAGGACAGGATGCCAGGAGGGCTGAGGAAACAGGTGTTTCTTACTGACTGCTTCAGATTTCCCTGTGCATTTACACACAGACTTCCTTTCTTCCTGTTCTGGAACCCCAAACAGGAGACTTCCTCCTGGCTGGGATGCTGTGTCCAGAGCCGTGCCATGTGGCAGAAGTTTCAGGAATTGGTTTGTACTGCACAAAGCACAAATCTCAGGGGGCTGATTGAGAGGACCACTGCCATCAACTGTCTGTGTCACACGTGGAGGTGTTCCACAGGTGACAGGTGACTGTTCTCTGGAAGTGGGTTGTGCTTTCTCCTCACTAGGATCATGGATTCGACCTCCCATGCAAGAGGAAAGGTGTGGCAAGAGAAGGTAATTCCAGCAGAGCTGGGAATTGCAGATGCAAAAGCAGGCTATCATTTTTTTAACTTCTTCGTTTGGAAATCTCAGCTGAGGTTTGTTCTCCATGATACCAATCAGGAGAGAAATGAGATCACTGTCCCTTTTCATTAAGCACAGTCTGGGCTGCAGGTGCTGCCTTTCCTGAGCGTGTGCCATGACATTATTTATGCTGTGTTTTCACAGAACAGTCCAGGAGGGGTTTTTTTTAAGACCCATGTTTCCATGAGGACAATGGAAAGGAATCAAATATGGTCTTCTATGAAAAAACACAGTTACTCCCTTGCAAATAAAGTTAATGTGGCACTCTGCACCTTGCAGAGCAGAAGGAAACTTCCCAAGGATGGTGAGAGCCACTCACTCACTCCCATGGACCAGCACTCCCAAGCCTACCACTCTCATGCTGCTGTGCCCCTACTTCCATAAAGTCCATCTACCTAAACTGCCCCGAAAGTCAAGTCAGATTAGTACTGCTGCCCCTTCAGGAGACATTTATATGGTTAATTCATGGCTACCCGGCTGAGCCCTGTATTTGCACTGCAATGGAATCCCCCCATGCACAGCCCACAAGACCACTCCTGCACAGCACAGAGCACTCCAAACAGGGCACCAGGGTTATCTGTTAATAGAGACCACTCCTAAGCCTGTAGTTAGCAAGTGTTTAAAACTGAAAAGGTCCTTTGGTGATTCCCAGGACCTGGACTTCTCATCTGTTGCCACTGCTGCTCCTCAAGCACCCTGCCTCAGCTCCTTTCTGTGGAGGAAGGGAAACTCCAGGCATGTACTGTGTCCCCTCCTCGCCTGCTGCTGCTCCCTTGGGTTTGTAAAGCTCACAGGCAGCAATGTCAGACCGCGCCATATTCCTCTGAAAGAGCAGGATTAGAGTTAACATTTTTACAGAGGAGCCAGATACTGAGTGACGAGGCTTCACAACCAGAGTGTGACCTGGGAGAGTTTTCTGCACCTTGAGCAGTGTGATTGCTTGCCCTCCTCTGTTGGCTTACAGAGCAACTTCTCTCTCCCAAAGTAGTGGAAGGAGAAGAGGACTGATCTGAATGACAAGTGTTGTCTCTCAGTGTTATCAAGGTCATTGTTGTGCAGTTTAATAACCACTGTGAGACTCAGGTCAGTGAAACTTGTGCAGAGCACAAGGGTTTTCATTAAACAGCAGAGGACCCGGAGCATGAGGCCATCCCTCTGTTGCATGGTTACATGCCTGGCTTGCTTCTGTGCAGAGCCTAGGTGGGAGGAAAGAATGAACTCGGGTAAAACAAAGCACAGCAAGCTTTAAGGTGGTACAAAGCTCCTGGAGAAGGAGTGGGAGGAGAAGTCGCTACTGCACAAGCAGCAGTAGCAGTGAAAGGTTGTTGACAATCCACCAGCCTGCAAACACGTGAGAGAGACAAACGTGTATTTGCTGCAAGTTGTGCCAGAGTATTGTGAGCTTCATGTATTTCTGTTATTGACACTGTTTGCTCCGGTGTTATGGGTGTACAAAACCCTCTCTGGACACACCAGCCTTTCTCATGCACACACAGATGCAGATGACAGCTCCTAAGCCCACTTTATGGGCAGGCTGAGAGCACCCAAAGTGTCAGGGGGTCTTGCTAGAGCTGTCACAAGGTAACTTGCTTTCTCACACATCTGCATACTACATAGTACACTTCAAAACTCACGAGGTTTTTATGAGCACATTGGGTTGTCATTCACACACATGATCTTATTCAATTAAATGGAAATATGCACAAGTCATTACAAAGAGGGGGAAGAGTGGGAGGGAGTCCCTTCCCCAGGGGTCAGTGAAAAGAGCATTCTTGGAACATTCACTCTGCTGGAAACTTGGCCCCAAACCCTGCACTGGGCAATACTGAATGTTATTTTGAGGACAGGCAATTAAAAAAAAAAATTATTATCATACAGAAGGGATTAAAAACTTGGGATTTGAAGAGGGATAAATTTAAAAGCTTTTTCTTTTCTTAAAAAAAGAAAATAAAGCCCATACAAAGCTTTACAGGCCAGCAGACAAAGGGTTGAACATGAGCTCTTACCGTTGAGGGCCGCAGAAAATCTATACCAAGGTAAATCAGGCAGGCAAGCAGCAATATCCACTGAGCAACCGCAGACACGAGGTGCAGTGTGTTCCTAACCTGTCCTCTTTGCCAGCGCTCCCACTCATCCTCTGCACGTTCCCTTTCACCATCCAGCTGCTCTCGATTTCCTTGCTCTGCATCTGGCTGTCCTTCCATCTCAGCCTCACTGCCAGCAACTGCTGGGGTAGGGGCCAGGAGCACAGCAGGAGATTGATGAGCTCCCGTCCCAGGAGCAGAGATGAAGTGAAGACAGTGCCTTCGGGAGATTGCTTTAAGCACAGAGAAGCAGGCGGGGGAACTTCTTTGTGACTAATCTAAATTTCCCCTTCCTTTCTTTCTTTCTTTCTT
>VZTJ01000392.1:1365926-1418830 GCA_013397795.1 Orthonyx spaldingii
GGTTTTCTGTGTGAATGTGGGGGCTGATTTATTGCATCCCAGTTCAGTTTTGAGTAAGGGCCTTTGAAAAGTGAGGTGTTTATCTCTTTCATAGGTTCAGCTATGGATGTCTTGATATGTGTTCTTTCCAACAATAGCAAAGAGTTGGGTGGACAGTGCTTGTCTTTACTCAGTGTTTTGTCAGTAAAAGCTCTCACTTTTCTGTTCAGCCTCAGGTGGGATGTTTACAGGGCTGACTCTGTCCCTTGTTAACATCATATAATGCTCCTGAAATCACTTCCCTTTACACTTTTTTCTTCTAGTTTTAAAGCCATGGAATGTTGTGCAAAGCACAGGTGGGAGAAAATGGAGAACTGTTTGAGAATAACTTCCTTTTTTGCACACTTGGAAACCTGTAGTCCAGGAAATAGCTCCAGAGGGGCAGTCTCTGGCCATCCAGGCTTCCCTCCTAGAGGAGGGAAGCCTGTCCCTTGGGATACCAGCACAACCCTTTGGATGGTCTCTTCATGACTTTTGCTTGTGACACCCAGAGCTGCCAAATGTCAGCAGAGATCATCTTTGGGTGACAGCCTTTGCATCACTTTTTGGGGTCAGTCCAGCAATGCTCTTTCCACTGCTCTTTTTGCTGGACTTTTTTTGCTATAAATTACCATATGGTGACTGAAGTCAGGTGCTGCCTTCTCCTGGTGAGGATGGAGCCCACTGGGAGTATTATTACCTGCCTGCCTTCTAGGGATGAGTTGTCAGAAAGTTTCCCTTCCCCAAAATGTGCCCTCTTAACCTGTCACAAGGCACATGTCCTGACATGTAACCTGCATGCAGAGGAAGAAGGAGTAATGTTCTTTTATGTGTTCTCCCATCTAGGCAGGGGCATTTCCTGTGAGCATAAACCAAATGAAGAGGGGAGTGCAGCAGCTGGGTAGGCAACCTGCCATGAGGCCACCCCATGCTCACTGCCCTTGCTCTTGAGTTGATGGTGGATTGAGTCAGGAATACACTCTGGTATTTGTTGGAGAACACACCACAGGCCATGGAAACTTAGTGAAGAAGGTTCAGCTTTCACATCTTCCACTGGCTTTTCAGTGCATGGAAATTCTTGTTCCCCTCCCACTGGTGGTCACTTGCCTGGGTGGGTGTGCTGGAGCTTCTGACTGAGCCCTAGCCCAAGCAGAGGCCCTGGGAACATCCCTAACCCTCCTTCCTCAACCAGAAATATTAGTTCAGCCGAGCAAGGAGGGTTTGTGCTGCCCCAGAGCAGCACCCTCAGATGCAGAGTGTGAGTTTGGAGGCAGTGTGAGTTTGGTGTTTTGTGACATTTAGCAGTCATGCAGCACCTTGAAGCACCGGCTGCAATGGGACTCAGGCTTGGCCAAGCCCTGCAGAGGAATGAAGTGATGGCCTTGAGCTGCTGCAGAGGCCTGTTGGGCCTGGAGGGATGTGACGAAGATTGTTTGCTTCCATGGATCTGCAATATCATATCTAGGGCTTATGAGGTCACCAGAAAAGCTGCTCAGAGTGGTCCCAACCTGCACCCTCCAGGAAAAGAAACTTGGGCTTGTTGCTCACTGCTTAGTTTCTGCAAAAATGCCAGGATGCTGAGCTAAGACATCCCAAATCCTTGCAAGCCTGTAATTCTCACATTTTACACACGTGCCTTTGAAGCAGATAGGAGCTCTTACTCATCTCCATCTCCTCTCTCCCTTTTTCTGGATTTCGTTTCTAAAACTCTAAAAAAGCCTGTGGATGAAGGTTGTACTTATGTATTTCTGAAATTGTCTTATCATTTCTGTACTCCCCCAGTGCAAGTGTCTTTCAGGCGGAGTTGGCACTGGTAGTACTGAGGATCGAAAGCTGCATTTCAAGTAATGTCCCTGGCATTGTATGCGAAACAGGAAAGAGGACAACTCATTCAGGGGCATCACAAACACCCACACACAGACTCTTCCGTGGTTTTGATTGCTTTCAGCTTTTCCTCCTGCCTTGCATATGGAAACCCAAGTGCATGCTACTTGGTGGCTTTTAGAGGCCCTGCTCTCCCTCTGAGAGGAAACCTTCCAGGCCTTTGGAATCCTGACACATGGCAGACCTGCTGCACACACCCAGCATTTGCCAAAATCTGCTGTGTTTAGCAGAATTATTTTGGTCCCTCTTCCACAGGGACCCTAAAGCTGGAGTCTCTTGGGGTTTGCCTCAACTCTTTGCAGTCATCAAGTCATTCTAATGAGCAGGCAGGCGGGGATGGCTTTGGGCCTGCTGGTGCCTTGGGTCATCTTGTTAGTTTTCCAAAGAAATGCCTCTCAGTGACACATGCAGGGACTTTACTCTAGCAAGGACTGAAGGAAACCAGAGTGAGTTGGCAATAAGGCATGCTGGTTTGTTTGGTTTTCATGACAATCCGGTATCTCTTACATTAGTCTGTTATTTCTAGGCTTTCTCAGATTGGGGAGCTGAGTGATTTAAAACTTTGGCTAAAGCGTGTTGGTTACAGTCAAGGCTAAATCCTGCAGGTCCTGTTGTACCAGGACTCAGCTGGAGCCCTGGCCTGCCACCCAGATCAGTGGGAAGGAGCACAGACCAGAGCCCCTGACCCATGGGCAGCGCCCTGCATGACAGCCACAGAGCAGAAGCCTTTAATCAAGACCTAGCAGCCCTTACTGGCACCCACCTTTATTCAGCTCCCATTTCTCAGGGAAAGTGCTCTCATGTCCTCAAAAGGAGGAACTGGGGAGTTATATAGGAGAATTTCACTTCTCACAAGAACAGTGAAAGAACCAATTAAACTGTTTGTAAACAGCTACAAGGAAAAAGGAAACAAGTAGCAAGCAGTACGGGTTTCCAAGAATAAAACCAGATGTTGTCTGTCCGGCAAGGAAAACTCTTGGGCAGAGGAGTAGTTGTGGACATGCTGGACGTCTTCAGCAATAGTCTTGTTTCTCTTTTTCATAATACCTGTGAAGCATGGCCTGTATGAAACTGCTGCTCAGCAGGTGGGGAGCTGACTGAGTGATTGTTGATGGTTTGTTAACAAGATAGAAGGATGCACCTTGTCCTCCTGGACCTGCCCTTCTGCGGTGTGCCCTTTTCCTTGGGGATCCTCTGGCAAGCCAAGCAGGAAGGGAGACATGCTCACAGGTGAGATCTGGCCTCTCAGCTCTTGCCAGTAGCTTTTACCTGTAATTTAAGGGCTTGGCCTGCACTTGAAATTAATTACCTACAGTGCTGTTGCTCTCATTGCTGCAGTCAAGTAATACAACTTACACCCAATGCTGGGCTGTCTTCATGTGTGTGGCTGCCTGTCTTCCATCGAGGCTGTCCTTGCCACAGGAATAACTGGTGGCATGTTTTGATTTAGTAAAACAGTAGAGAATAGCATAAGAAGCTTTTGAGGGGGAGAAAAGCAGAGTGTTACAAAGGCAAGATTTTTGTGTGCCCCAGCTACTGCTGTTTAATGTCTCTGTCCACTCCAGAAATACAGTATTTTATAATTAAGACAGATTTATTTATCAAAGTCAAGGACTTTTGCCTAAAAGGTTTGTGGGGTCCTGCTCCAGAGTCTCTGAACCACATTAACTATTTGTCTCCCTTGATCATCAGAGCAAAAGATACCAATCTTTCACATTCCGCACACCAAGAATCTGTTGATTCCTGACTCATTCATCCTAAACTGGAAAAATATTATATAGTCCTTAGCTAAAATGCAATATAGATTATGAATGTGAGCTGAAAGGTCATTCTTGGAGGTGGCGGGTGGAGAGGACCTCTAAAAATGCAGGAGTTGGACTAAATGATCCTTATGGATCCCTTCCAACTCAGGATATTCCATGATTCTGTGATTAACTTCACTTCCATGAGTCTTTTTCTTGCTCCTTGTGTACAGCCACTTTTTGGCTGATGTGTGTGTGCATCAAGGATTTCTGACAGCAAAGGTACTGAGCCAGTAAGGAGGAATTCATGTTAGTCAGGCTACTTTTGGCAGTGTAAATTCGGGACAGAAATGGTGAAAACGCTGTGAAATCGCAAAGAAAAATACTGACATTTAGGCAGAGCCAGGATTCTGTGGAGAGATCCCCAAAGAGCAGCACGATCACTTCACTGAGGTAAACCTCAGTGTGCTTCATCCCACAGTGCTGCACTGGTGTTTTTCCTAGGAAGCTGCTTCATGGGAGCAGGGAGATAAGCAGTGGATCGATTCCCCAGGGCACAACTCCAGCAGCTGCTGGTGCCTCACTGCTGTGTGCAGAGTCATTTTTCCTGGTTGTCACTGTCCCTGGGCCAAGAGAAGGCTATTTTCCAAGAGGACACAACGCCGAGCGCCGGCTGCATTGGGCACAGCAAAGCCAGGCAGGATGAGGACCTGCCTCCCTGGCAGTGCTGGCAGCTGTTCTGGTGCCTGGCTAGGTGGGATCTGTAAGTGGACACAATATCTGGGGAAGAGCCTGGTCTTTAGTGGTGGTTCTTCATGTCACTGCTGTGGTTTCCAGCGTAGCCCCGCTGGGCAGCAGCGCAGCCTTCCCAGCAAGCCAAAGTCACCATTGCCCCAGCAGGAGTCACCACAATTCACACCTGACTGGTCAGGTTCCAAAGGTCAGCTGCTGCCCCTTTTTGGATGTGACAGGAGATTTTCCATTGGTGGTGGTGGTTTTTGCCCAGAGCATTGTCTCTCTGTCTCACAGCGAGCCGCTGTGGACTGTGCTGTTCTGTTCCTGGGAGTGGACTTCCCTTATCGGCTATCAGCTGAGTGGGTTGGGGCCAAGCATTCACTGTGGCACCTTTGAAAGGTCAAGGTGAACTTAGTCACATACATCTTCCTTCCTTTGTCTTACGGCTACTTCAGTCAGAAATCCCACCATAAAGCACCGTCATACTGTAAGACATCAGGAGAGAAAAAACAAATACATCTTTTTGATATTTTTCTGGTACAGAGAACAAACACTCTATGAAAAAGGAGAAAGAATTTTACAGCTGACATTCAGAAGTGGAGCTCTTGCAGAGCTTACTGGGTAACCCAGCTCCATTCCCCCTCATTTCTGTGGTGTTAGAAATCCCCGAGAGGGATATGAAGACCATGATGCCTGAGACACAGCTCTGCTCTGGGTTAAGGAAGTGGTTTCTCTTCCTATCTGGCACTGCCATCATTGACCTGACTGCTTCCCCTAATCACCCCTGTGAGAGTTTTTTGGCCAGAAAAGAAGCTCCCAAAGTCATCCCTTCTAAGATGAGGTTTTATTGCATCTCTTGACTCTTCCTGTGCATTTCTAACCCGTTTGCTTCTTTTAAACTTGATAGGAATTGCAAGCAGATTTGGGGGAAAGATTTGCAGGCAGAGGAACTTCCTTTTATTAGCCTTATTAATTCCCTTAAATAGCTGAAGCATGAGCAGTTGGGTGGTAGGCAAGTAAAGACTGCAGTAGGAAGAAAGGAAGTTAAGAGATGGTGACTTTTCTAGGATAGAGACAGGCTGGAGATGGCAACAGCTCTGTCTGCAAATCCCAGCCTCTGTTTTGGGGTGATTGTGCTTTTTAATCAGTGGTGGTGGCCTTGCATTACAGATGTGGAAAAGTTATTCCTGCCCCAGCCAAGCCCAGAAAGAAATTTCCATGTGCAGTGATATTTCCTGCTTAAGCCACTTCACCCCTTTGCCAGTGGTTTGTTGGGATGATATTTTAACACCCTTTGCTGATCAGGATGCATGCAGTACCACTTCACCTGCCTGTCACCATCAGCTTCATCAGCAAAGGTTAATCCACTTGCTGTAGAACTTCATAGACTGAATCAGAATCTGGTGTCAATAAAAACACACTGATTAGAGAGATGCTTCATAGCCTCTCCCTCATGAACACTATGAACTCTTTCCTTTCCTGTTTTCTCAATATTGTTTTCTCCTTTCTAATAGCTGTCAGATTAAGCTTCTGGCTAAATTGTTTCCCTCACTGTCCCTCAAATGTTAAAGAGTTAAAGAGTTCTTTAACTTTCCATTCACAGTCATTTAGCTATTGTTCTTTCCACCTGGTCAATTTGGCTCATAATTTCCCCTAACTTATATTAGCTCTTTTGCAATATCTAGTAGCTATATTAGTGGCTGGAGCTGCCCTCCTTTTGCTCATTGACTGTAGTCAGATCGTGGTCATTAATCATTAAACCCTGACCACTTCTTCAGCAATTAAAAAACTTCAGCACTTAACACCCACCAAATATAGCACTGGCATCCAGTACAATAGTCCCAGTATAACCATTTCAATATTAGGAAATGTCCATCTGAAACCATTGTAAACTCTCCTGACGTTCTCCTTGGTCTCACACGAGTCCTGATGCAGATTTTCCCAGCAGCATCACTGTTCCCTTCTCAGGACCCTGCAGCGGGAACGTTGCTGGGACCCGGTGCCAATCTCAGTTTTAACACATCACACAGAAAAAACCAGCTCAGTTTGTTTTTTTTTTTTTCTTTTTAATCCTTTTATTTGCAAAACTCTGAATTATCTAGATGCAGCTTTAATGAATGATTAAAACGTTCTTATCACAACAGTGTTTGTATAGGCTTAAACTTTTACTTTAGGGCAAGATGAGGAAAGGCCCGTATCTCTAAAAATTAGGCAGTCCTTGGCCCCTTACCCAAGGGTGCCCCTGGCAGATAGTCCTTGGGGCTTTCACTCTTCAAACCTCACTGTCTGCATGACATTAAGCAGCAGCACAGCAGGTGCAGGAGGCATTTCCCAGCTGCTGTACCATTCTCCTGCAGCCACAAACGCGGCAGGCAGGCCCCGTTCAGCACAGCCCGTGGGTGCTGCGGACGGGGCAGCAGAGCCGTGGCTGTGTGTTTGTGCACATTTATTTGTGCACACCACAGATGAGGCACCCGGCCGCTGCCAGCGCCCGCCCGGGGTGGGCCAGGCGGCAGCGAGAGCCCCAGATGAGTAAGCCCGGCCAGAGGCGTTCTCTGTTTTACACACAGCAGCACTCCTGCTCCTGGCAGCACTTCTGGCAGCCTCTACAGCAGGGGGACAGCTCCAAGGCTGTGGCTGCCGCCAGAGGCCCTGGCTCCCTGCCCGCGTCACGCTGCCAGCCCCGAGGGACACGGGCAGGAGTGCAAGGGGTGCCAGCAGTGTGCAATCCAGGCAGGCTGAGCAGCCAGCCCCTCACCACTGATGTTTGCAGTTGATCTGCGTCTGCTCTCTTCTCCATCTGCCGCTTTCACTAGTCCTTGGGTGAAAAATAAACAGCCCAGCCTAGTTTGTCCCCTAGACACACAGACATAGCTGGCCTTCAGGGGCGCGTTTGGGGCTCCCTTGCCTGCATCCCCTGGGGGAGCTTGAGAGGGGACACTTCTCTGCAGGCAGGCGAGCAGGTCTGAGTTCATACCAGTGTCATACCACTGGCAACACAGGCAGAAGATGCACATTCCTCACACATGCAACACCAGTGGCCTCATCCTGTTCCCCTCTCTGACTTACCAGAAAGAAAGCCCAGAACATATATACACACACAATAAAAATTCCTTCAGCTGCTGGTCTTAGGTATACAGCCTCTGCAGCCTATCCTCCTGACTCCTGAGCCTTTTATCCTAGTTTCCAGCTGGCCAGGCTCCCTGTTTGCTAGCCAACATACCCACCCACACCCTAGTCTCTGGCTGCTGCCACCCTGGCACACAGGTTGCTTTGCCTCACTGTGTACCCCCATCACTGGTATTCAAACCCCCACACATGCCTGGGCACACTGAGCAGAGACTTTCAGCAGGGAAACAGCTAAAGAGGGTTTGGAAAGCGGATAGGACGTGCTGCAACCACCAGGCACAGGGCATGGCCAGACAGGCACCTGAGCAGTCCCTTTTGTCCCCCTTTCCCTCTGTTTTCCCACACTGGTTCCTCCCACCTTGATTCATCCCTTTCCCCAGACATCCCACAGCAAGTCCTGTACATTCTCAGAAGGCTCTTCCCAGCATCCTGTAATGAGCTTCATGTGCCTTTGGCTGATAACCCTCTTGGCTTGGCAGATGGGAAGGATTTCCCAGTTCCTCACCAAGGCAGATGCAGTAACCCAGGCAGTGTCCTCTCCCTGTCAGTCCACCAGAGCTCACATGAGAAACAGATACTTGGAGCATTTGATGCCTTTCATTTTCCTTCAGATAGGTCTTCCGGACAGACTCCCATGCTGACATCAAATAGCTCTTAAATCATTTCATTGCATGACTGCAAAATTAGTAAGCTATTACTCAGGAATTTGACAATATCTCCATCCTGATAATTTGTCTCTTCCTTATTTCGTGTTTAAGGATTCTTTGCTTTTTTTCATGTCTGCAGCTTCATAGAACCTAGAAAGACTAATTCTTTCAGTCGCTGCATCTTGAGTACAGACACAACAGGTAACTCAGATCTGAGTAAGGCAGTTCATTGCCCTAAGACAACTTTTCCTTGCCAATGTTCTTAGCTCCCTTCAAGGCCGGGCATGGGAGAAAGAGCCCCAGATTACCTTGTTTGTCACAGCATCTCTTCTTTTATGGTGTCTGTCCCAGGCAGGGAGGGAGCTGTGGTGGCCAGACCCACCAGCTCACCTGGAAACACGTCAGCATCAGGGCATGGCTGCAGGGGGGCACCTGCACCCCATCCGTGGCACCCCAGAGGTGAAGTGAAGCCTCGCGTCCCGACTCTGCTTCAGATAAATCCCCAGGCAGAAAGAGCCCCAGCCCCAGTCCTGCTCCCTTTATAACTGGAGAGGCCTTCAGCCTGCAAAAAAAAAAGTTTGTGCATATTAAAAAAAGACATTTCAGGAACAAAAAAGTAAAACAAGATAAAAAGGTCTGTCTCAGCTTCTTTCACAATTCTTTAGTCAAGAACAACAATAAATCTGTGCTTTTTCCCAGAAAATACTTTCTGGGGGGGGGGGGGGGCTGGANNNNCACATTGTTGGGGGGGGGGGGGGGGGGTGCTGAGAGGGCCACAGCCAGTAGCAGTAGTGCCTGCGTTCCGCTGTTTCGGGTTCCAGCAGCCTCAGGAGGAGGTCAAACATGTCCAGCCCCATGGGGATGGTGTTCCATATGGGAATGGGATGGGTTCTGTGGAGTGACAATGATCAGATAAAATACCAAGCAATGACTCAACATGTGAATATATTTTCTTTGAAACTCGAGCAAGAAAAGCACTTGCAAGCAGCGTACACTTATCTGAATACACTCAGTGTGTTTGAACTGGGCCTTAACACCCAGCCAGGCCCTGCAGGAGCTCACCCAAACCCTGGCTCCTCTCCTCACTGCCCAACCTGTGCCTTCAGCTTCTGCCATCTCTCCCACACATCAGCTGGGAGGGAGCTGCGAGCCACATCCTTCACTCTGGCCAGAGAAAGATGAATCATAAAAACCTTTTCGCCTGCAGCATGACGAGAAGGCTGGCCCTGCCTCGGGGTGCCGTCTTGCCTTGCTCCCCCACCTCCGTGGGGCAGGCAGTGGCCCTGTGGAGAAGCCCCTGCTCTCCCCACAGTGTCAGTGCCAACCACAGTGCAGGATGTCTCTGGCTGCAATCCCCCCATGACTCAACTAGGTCACCGAGGCAGACAGTGACAGAGCAGGGAGGCAAGCGGGGGTTTCTCTGCTCTGCTGCGAATGCCACAGGCTCTCGCCAATCTGTGACGTTTTCCAGTCCTGATCTGAAGACGGAAGTGGTGAGAAATCTGTCCACACTTAGGCTCGCTCTTGCTCATGCCCTTGGCAGCTCCCCATGGACACTGAAAGCTGTGTGAGTCCCGATGGGAGCGAGCCCACTGGCTCTGGGACAGAGGGGGAAGCAGGCCATTGCCTCCAGGCTGGTGCCCCATCCTGCTGTGGTGGTGGATTGTGGTAGGAGACCTAGCTGTGAGGTATCATCAAATCTCAAGTGGTTTGGGCTGTGCTCTGCCAGGTTTCATGCCCATCTTTCAGGCGAAGATTCTCCCAGTCAATTTTCTAGTTCCTCCACTGGTTTTTCTGTGGTTGTGTTAATCCTGGCAGGCTAATTTTGCTAGTGGATAAAAATATTTGTGGTTATGCTTCATTGGTACTTGCACACTTGCCATCTACAAAATCTGTGTAGATGTGGGTGGAGATGCTGGTTAGTGCTGGAAAATAAAGCCCCTGTGGCTTTACGTGGCACTCACACTTGTCTCAAGGCTGTGATGTACTTAGTCCTGCCTGATGGCCCACCCCGCCTCCCACGGTGACACTGGAATGAAGGGGGGACTTTTAAAACCACTGTCTCCCTGGCATCTTATCATGCCAGCAGGAGTGTCTGAAGAACTTCCTTTTGGTCCCTTTGCTTTCTAGCATTAGCTTGATATGGGTTTTGGGTTAGGTTTAGGCTTAACTGCAAACAAATCAGCTTCTTTTTTTTTTTTCCTGGAAAAAGTCTTCTGGTGTTCCATGGCTGAACAAAGAAAAAAAAAAAAGGAAAAAGAAATCCTAGAGAAGTTCAGCTGATAATATGGTGGAGGCATCTGCATAGTGCTAGGAGCAGTGAAGTCATGTCTCCCCACCCTGCGATATCATCAATACTGCTATGACTTGGGCAGAAGATAGGATGGAAAGACTGAAACTGCTCAAGTCAGCTGGAAACTTTTAGGTGGAGTGTGTGTCTGCTGCCTCCCAGGAGCCCACCACAATGGGCAGCCCCGGTTGCACAACCATCCCTGTCCCAGAGCCACACCCGAGTGCAGAAACACCCCAGCAGCCAGAGAGAGCCCAACCCCAACAAAGAAACCCTGGGATGGAGAAAGCAGAGGTGGAGAAAAATTTCAGCCTCTGAAATGGAGATGGCTAGTTCTCCTTCAGCTATGTGTCCTGCTGGAATGAAAGCCAGGGGGTTGTGGGGCTGCCAGAGAGGCAGATGCAGGCCAGGAGCTTTGTTAGTCTCTGGCTAACTCTGGTTGCAGGCACATAAATGTGCACTTCTGAGCAGAGCTCCCCAGAGGCATAGACACATAGCAGGAGTCTGGGAGCTTCATCTGACATCCCAAGCCTGGGGCAGCACTGCTCCCCTAAGGCTGGGAGAATTGGGATTGTTCAGCCTGGAAAAGAGAAGGCTTTGGGGTGACCTGAAACAAGCCTACCAGGAAGACGGAGAGAGATTTTTTGCAAGGACAAGAGGGAACGGCTTCTAACTGAAAGAGAGTAGATTAGGACTAGATATTAGGAAAAAAATCTTTACTCTGAGGGTGGAAAGGCACTGGCAGAGGTTGCCCAGAGGAGATGTGAATGCCCCATCCTAGGCTGGATAGCGCTTGGAGGAACCTGGTCTAGTGGAAGGTGTCCCTGCCTATAGTAGAAGAGTTGGAACTGAATGGTGTTTAAGGTCCCAAACCAAACCATTATATGATTCTAAGACAGACACCCCAGAGACAGTGGGTGCCAAGTGGTCCCTGCCATCTCAGCACAGTGTCCCTCAAGCTGAGCTGGGGGGTTTGTTGCTGGGAGTTGTGAGTTGGTGCCCTTTATTCTCCCCACCTAAAAGCTCTGTAGGCTTTTAATAGCACCGTATGCATGTAGTCAAATCTCGGGTAAAAATGCTCTACTTCATGCTGTGATTTTCCCAAAGTCAAAGCAATCCAGTCCTAGCATCCTCAAGACTTTTGAAATCTTTCAAGATGAAAAACCAAAACCCCACCTGTCAGATGCTGACAGGCTTCTGGCGCAGAGGGTTTCTCTGTGCTGGACACCAGGTCCTTGAGAGGAGCACTGCTTGTGGAGCAGGGACACAGCCTTGTCCCTGGAGTGCTGTCCTCCATCCTGCCCTCGCTGCAGGGGCTGCTTGAGGCCAGCTTCAAAGCCTGTTAGGAACTCCAGCACTGCTCTGAGGCCTCAGAAAGGAGTCAAGCAGCTGAGGGAGCTGTGTGTTCCTGCCCAGCCAGAGCTGCCTTGGAGGATCAGAGAGCCAAGAGGATCTGAGCTGCAGCTCTCTGGTACCACAGGCACGTGGTGTCTCAAAGCACAAATTGCTTGGGCAGATCTTATTTTTGAGCAGTCCTTGCCTTTGCAGGAAATACCGGTCCCTTTGTCTCTGCGTTGGGTTTCATGAGAGCTTAAGCAAGAATAACGAGCTGGTTTCCACAAAAAGCAGTTTTGCTATGCAGGGAGCAGGGAGAAATTTCCCTGGAAATAATCAGTGACGCCTCCAGTAAAATAGAGTGGCAGAGGAACCACTGGAGTGAGCCCTGCGAGCTGCATTCCATCCATCTCACCACAAGCTGACAGTGTGGCACTGCCGAGCCCACTCCGACCAAGCCTCTCTCCCCTCTCCTCCCCACCAGCCCAGATTTTTGTGCTTCTTTTAGACCTCTTTTCAAGCTGACGCCTCCTGGGCTAAAAAAAAAAAAATCTCTTGGCAATCTGCTGTCGGCCAGCTAATCCATAAAATGATCATTTCAAACAAACTTAATGACTGCTAAGTGCCGCAAAGCATCACCCATGGTTGCGAAACCTTGGCAGCGGCAGGGGCTGGATGTCTTGCTGGGCTGGCTGCCTGCACCTTCCCTGCCTCAAAATCAGCACAAGCTGACAAGCTGACCAACTTCACCTGTTTTCTGATGACCACCTTGTGAACGAAGCATGATTTGCTCCAAGAGGTCATGTGTGAGGAATGGAGGGAATAAAGTTACTTAAATGGATTTCAGACTAGTGACAGCTGGAAAGCTCTAACCCTAATAGCGTTCCCTGTTTGGGGAGCCAGGTCACTGACAGCAGATCTCTGCAGTGAATAATGACTTAAGCCCCTGTGGGAGCAGCATTTCATCTTCTGTCTGGAGCTTATATATGGCATCAATCAGCATCAGGTCACGCGGCCCAGTTGGTTCTGGCTCCAGGAGAAATAATTTCGCATTTCTCAGGTTTCCTGTGTGTTCCGGCAAAATTAACTCATTTGAGTTACTGGATGTGAAATTTCTCTGAGACAGTGCCAAGTTAATATCTGGACACTGTGATCTTAAAGGTCTTTTCCAAGCTGAATGATTCTGTGATTTACAGCACACAAGTTGCCCAAGAGGAGATAAACTGCAGGAAATGAGCTCACAAAGAGGCAGCAGTGGGATGGCTACTGCTCTGTCATGTGTCCATTGTATGAGGCCTGCTGTGGACCATATTCATGGGTGCAGAGCCCTCAGAGAAGCTTTCAGCTGACTGCAGTCTCCCCTTTTCAGCCCGTTTCCCCCCAGGCATGCCCGCTGTTACTTCCAGATCTCTGCACACACATGCAGCAAAGCCCTGGTGGGCTGCATGTAAACCTTGCACTCCAGAGGTGAGCTGCAAAAGTGGGCCAGGAGGAATTCCCCATGCTGCTTTTTGCATTGTGGCTTCCTCAGGCTTTGGAGGAGTATTTCCCACCACGTGTGACTGCCTAGGGGCTGTGAGGACACCCGCCAAGGGGTTGCCTTGGCAGAGCCCACAGTGGTGAATCTTCTATACTCTTGTGGTTCTGTGACTCACTGAGATGAGTCTGAGTTCAAGGGCTTAGTGGAACTGGATGGTTTCATCTTGGAGTGATGAGGGAGCTGGGGGAAGAGCTTGCTAAGCTGCTTTCCATAATTTACGATCAATCCTGGATAACCAGGAAGATCCCAGATGACTGGAGGTTGTCTAATGTGAGGCCCACCCATAAGAAGGATGTGGGGAACTACAGGCCTGTCAACCTGGCCTCGGTGCTTGGCAGGGTTATGGAGCAGAGCACCTTGTGTGCAGTCACACAGCACACACAGGACAGCCACAGGATCAGAAGAAAGGGGGGGTCCTGCCTCACCAAACTGATCTCCTTTAATGACCAGGTGACCCACCTGGGGGATGAGGGGAAGGCTTTGGATGTTGTCTGCCTGGATTTCAGCAAAGCCATTGACACCGTCTCCCCCGGCATACTCCTAGAGAAGCTGTCAGCCCACGGCTTGGACAGGTGCACTCTTGGCTGGGTGAAGAACTGGCTGGATGGCTGGGCCCAGAGAGTGGTGTTGAACAGTGCCACATCCAGCTGGTGTCCAGACACCTGGGGTGTCCCCAGGGATCAGTGTTGTTTAGCCTGGAGGAAGCTCAGGGGTAACCTTATCACTCTCTACAACCACCTGAAAGGAGTTTGTAACCAAGTGGGGACTGGCCTCTTCTCCCAGGCTTGTCCTTGTGATAGGACAAGAGGACACACTCTTAAGCTGCACCAGGGGAGGTTCAGGTTGGACATTCGGAGGAATTCCTTCACAGGAAGGGAGAATAGACATTGGAATGGGCTGCCCTGGGAGGTGGTGGAGTCACTGCCCATGGAGGTGTTTAAGGAAAGATTGGATGTGGCACTCAGTGCCATGGTCTGGTTGACAGGGTGGTGTTGGGTCACAGCCTGGACTCGCTGATCTCAGAGGTCTTTTCTAACCGAACTGTTTCTGTGTTTCTGTGACAAACACTACAGGAGGAGGCACATAGAGATCATGTTTAGCCAGACACAGCTGAATCCTCTCTGTTATTCCATGGTTGTGTAATTGACTGTGCCTAGCCCAACAAGGGGAAAAGCACCATCCTCGTGCCAAGTGAAACACCACAACCCCTCCCCAGGCAAGCTCTTAGCTGGGCAACAGTGGGGACTGGGACATGCCAAGGACACACATCAGCCTTTGTGCTTACAGGGTCATGGGATCCTGGGAAGGAATTGGACTTTAGATGATGAGCTTTAAATAGAAAACTCAGTCCTGAAGTGAGCAGAAAATCATAGATAAGGATGATGTAAAGATGTTGTTAAACTGCCAAGGAATTTCCCCAACAGAGCGAGATGTGGTGGCAGCTGCAGCCCTCCTTGATCTCCCTTATCCCCCCACCTCAGCCTCTGGCAGCCTCCCATCACGGTGCCAGGGGATTTCCAGAAGACCCAAGCACAGACACAGAGCCTCCCGCAGCAGCACGCCACGGGCTGGTCCCACGGCCCTGTGGGCATGCATGTGCCCAGTTGGCGATGGCCCCACAGTGGAGAGGAGGCATTGGCCATACCCTGGCATCCACAGGGACTGGGAGGAGATGTGACATGGTATCAGCACCCAGGCAGCTGTTTCTTGGCAGTCGTGCTCAGGCCGTGCAGCGCAGTGCTTCCCCAGCTGTTCAGTGATGGTGGTGGGGTGCTGCTCCCTCCCTCTCCTCTTGTGCCCAGCTGTCCCAGCTCGAGTTGGGCTCCCCATCCCTTCTCTGGCCCCTGGAATGGATTGGGGTCCCTGGAATGGCAGCTCTGGGTTTGGCAGTGATGCCGAGTGGGGCTGCCACACCTGCCCCTGGGTTTTTGAGGTCGATGCAGCTGTGAGGCATTGCCCAGCTGAGAGAGGGACTGCTGCTGCAAGCAAGGACACCTGTGGCTCAGCCAACACAGCTGCTCCAGAGGGACAGGCTGATCCTCACCTCCCCCCTGGGCACTGCAGCAAAAGGGGCTTTTGGAACCCCATTCTGTGCCACAGGAGAGCAGCTGCAACCTCCCAGATCCCCAGCTCCCTGTGAGCCTCCCGAAAGGCATGGACACTGCCCACAGCCTTTTCCTGCCAGCAGGTGCACTTCTTCCTGCTCGCTCAGCCCCTGGACTTTTCCAGGTTTTAAACAAGCTGGGGCAGCCTGCACCTGCTCCACTATAGCAGCACAAGGCGGCAGCACTGTTACCCTGCCCAGGGGAGCAAATGTGCCTCAGACATGCCCCAGACATGCTTCAGACATGCCCTCATGCTCTGCTCTTTGAAAGAAATCCTTAGTGCTTCTCTTCCTCCTCAGTTCCAGTTTGAAAAGCAGTTCCAGCTCCTTCCTCTCACCCATGACACCAACAGGGACCACAGACCCATGCCCAGGGCATTCTCATGACTGAGGGCGCTGGGATCACAGGTGTGGGACACACAGTGCCTGGCCCTAGAGCACTGATATCAGCCCAGCAGAGAGGGGAGCATGAGACCAAGGACATGTTCCTGCAGGAAACAGGCTAAGGACCACACTTTCCCCTATTGTCACTGTTTTCAGAAAATATTAACAAGTAAACAGTTAAAGCCCCAGAAAGAAGAAGCCATGACTAACGGTCCTTGAGTTTCCTCCAAGTTTAATATCAGGATGAGAAACAATTACAGGAATAGGAATGAGATGAGACAGTGAGTGAATGGTTGCTGGGAGCACCAAGATGCTCCTCCATCGCCTGGACAATCTGGTATTTAGACAGTCAGGCCCATGCTTTTATTTGTCACATATTCCCTTTTAGTAGTAGCAAAAGCATGAGCCATGAAGTTCTCAGGGAAGCAGACGTGTGTCCTCACCACGATGCAAAGAAAGATGCCCATGGGAGTGGTGCTCTGCCTGCTCCTCTCCCAGTCTCCATCAGCACCTCAGGACCATGCAGGATGTGCTTCCACAAAGCTGGCTCCAGGCCTGGCCTGACACCTCTGCCCCAACGGTGGCACCAAAGCCCTGGCGTGGACCTCAAGCACCTTTGAGGCTGAGCAAGGGGCTATAGAAGGGTTATTCCCACAGCAGAGGCAGAGGCACAGCTGTGGTTAAGGGCCAGCTCTTGGGTGCAGCTCATTTGCATCGTGCGCCTTCCTCAGCCGCTTTGATGTCGCACGTGAGGTTCTGGGTCGGGGTGCCCGGAGCTCCCCTTTGCTGCAGGAGCACCCACCCATATGCCCAGCCCACCCTCTGGTGAGCTGATCACTGCCAGCCAGGCAGCCCGGCTGGCTGCAGGCACAGCCCTGCTCCCTCCCTGTCCCCACTGTGGCCAGCAGAGCAGTGTGGCACGCAGGGGACATTTATCCCTCACCGTCTTCCCAGGAGCCAGTGAGGGTTTGATGGGGGCCACAGGTTGGGAGAGTGCTGGAGCCTCTTTAGGCACTGGGGAGGCTGCTCCTTCCTCTGCTCATGCCTTCGGGTCATTTCTGCAAGATGGGGCAGGGGCTGGTGGTCAGAATCACGTTTCCCCAGCAAGCAAATTACTGCTCAGTCCTGCTGACCTCACTCCTGGTGTCTCTCATCCAGACAGTCCATTCATCTTGGGATTGTCTTGTCTTTTCCTTGAAACAAAAGATTAGCCAAGCCTAAAAGCTTCACAGGGCAATTGCTTACTCATAACTGTCCAGCTACAGCCGCTGATTAATGTCTAAAAAAAGAAATAGCAAAGTTGCTTCAAATCTTAAGGGACTCGATATCAGTATTTCAAAGTGTGATTTCCAAATAGCTGTGGCTGCTCGGTATTAACAATGCTCTTCAGACTTTGTTTGCTTTATTCTTTTATTTTTGGCTGTGGATGTGTAAGTTTAGTTTTAATGGGATCAGCAGTGTGCAGGGTCAGCTCCTCCCTCAAGCACTGACATGGAGAAGGCCAGTTTACATGGATTCAGAGAATGCATTTACTCTCTACAATGCTGAAGCTGCAAATACATTCACTGCTTGCCCACCAAGTCTTTGGGAGCTGGAAACAGGAGACTGGGATGAGCTATAACACCCCCACCCCATGCAGCAGGGAACAGCCAGGCTGAGCAACAGCTTCAAAACACAGGACTTTGAGAGTGGCACCTCCTGGCAGGAACACAGTGGATGTCTGTCACCCACAGCTGTTGACCAGCCACGGCTGGGCTGTGCTCAGCTGGTTTCTCAACGTGTCTGTGTGTGCTCCTGGGTCTCTGTCTTTGCCTCTCTTTTTATTTCCCACTCATGGATTTCCTGAAGACTCAAATGACACAAATCACCCCCATCACTGTCTGAGCAGGGCGAGGGGAGCTGGAGCCCACAAAAGCACGAGGTCATAGGCAGCAGATGCCCTGACAGACACTGACGTGTCCCTGTGGCAGAGATCGCACCCATGGCTCGAGGGATCTCATCTGAAAGAATACCCTAAACCAAGCCCTGCATGCTGTGTTTTGCTGGGAAGCTCCAGGAAATTGCAAGAGAACCGTTTTGGCAACAGGGGTGTGGGGGTGAAGTTTTGGCAATGGTGATTGGCTTCCCAGCCATCCCCACGTCCTTTGCAGGGAGGTCGTAGGGTCAGAAAACCACAGGAGCTGCTGCTCAACCTCACTCTGCTCCCTGCACCCAACTGGCTGAGCAAAGGCTGCCCTCAACACTTCCTGGCATTTGGAGACCAGATTCTATCCTTCCTTCCTTCCTGTCTGCTTCCCATATTAGCTTTTTCAACATTTTTAATTAAAAAAAAACGGGAAGCCTCACCGCACTGGGATGTGCTGCACAGGGCCCAGCTGTCCCAGGGGTTTGGGTCTCTTCCAACAGGATTTAGGCCTTGCTGCATCAGTGTGTGCAAGCTGGTTTGGGGCAGCAGAGTAAATACGTGGGGTTTTTTGCCCCAAGGGCTTTTCCCCCACATTTTTTTAGCACCACCAACACAAAGAGTTGTGAACTGCAGCTGCTGCTGCTCCCCGGGATGGCTCCCAGGGCTCTGTGCACTGCCTGTGCCAGCTCCAAAGGGATACCAGGGCAAAGCTCTGTTCTGTGTCCCTGGCTCAGGGACAGAGACACCTCTCTGTCCTGTCCCCCTCCACTCCTGGTGGATGTTCTGGTGGGATAAGGGCCACCACACACTGTTGCATCCACTGCCTACAATGGAGGTCCAGCCCAGCTCTCACACAGCCCCTGCTCACAGGTTCCAGGGGAAACCATGGAGTCCAGTTGAGACATTTTGCAGAGCAGGAGGAATTCACAGAGATGAATTTCTGGCACGTAAGGAAGGAAAAACCTGCTAATGACCCTGCAGCACCAATCCTCTGGTGTGAGCCATCAGCCATCAGCAAAACAGCAAGGCTGTACCTGCACCAGGCACTCCCAGGGCATAGGCACAGACCCAGGCTCTTGTTCCCTCTTTTCCTACCTTTAAGGAACACACAGAGTGGGTAAGAATTATTCTGAAACCATTTAATATGGAGTTATTAATTACTTTATTTATTATAGAGCTAAAAAACACATTTGACAACTTGGAAAAAACTTCTGGTGAATATTTTGGAGAGGTTGGAGGCAGAGGCAAAAATAAAGCAGGCTGAGCTGCCTTGTGCTTTCTTAGGGGTGGGAAAACAACATTTTAGTGAGAAATTAAAGTTTCAGGGGAAAAAAGAAGTCTGAAATATTAATGTTGCTCTAGGGAAAAACAGAGTAGCTGCTCTCATCAACAATACACCAACAAACTATAAATATCTGAAAATCAAGCCTACATTTCACAGAAAGACTACACTGCACAGACAAGCACCTGCTGCTCCTCTGCCAAATCCATCTGGAGCATCTCTGTGAGCTATAAATAGAAGCAGAGGGAAGATTGCTCAGCCAGGGCCAAATCACCTCCTGGCATGCAGAGCTGGCCAGCTGTGCATGTGGAGAGAGGAGCAGGAAAGGAGAACACTCATGTCTGCCAGGACTTGGTTAGAAGCCCTGCTGACGCACTCCAAAACACGGTTTAAAAGCCTGCAAAGGATTCAAAGACGTTGCAGGGTGCTCCAAGGAACAGCCAGCAGCCCTTCCTGTGAGATGAAAGCAGCCCAAGCTCCTGCTCGTTGTTCTTATTGCAGTGGCATTTCAGAAGTGGCTGTCGTTGCCCAGAAGCAGATATCTGATTGTGGGAGCCTTTAATTAACAACCTAGCCCCCCCCCACTGGGAAACTGCTTTCAGAAATTCAAATGGAAACAATATTTTTTTAAATTATAACCAACACAGCCCCAGCGATGCCAGGCTGAAGCTGCTCCTCCTACTGAGGGAGCACTCCTCAGAGATGGTTCCTGTGTTTACCTGAGTACCAGATCTGGATGGAGCACAGCAAGCTGCCAAGCACCTACCCAGCCAGGCATCCAGCCCTGCTCCTGGGAACAGCTCCCAGCAGTTGACCCACAGGGCAAGGGCTGGAGACAGGGCTCACAGGCTGTGAAACTGCAACAAAACCCATCTTTCTTGCTCACCAGTCTGAGCAGCGAGGGTTTGGCTGTTTGGGAGTGTGGAGGAGGGCTATATTCACACCCCTGGGATCTTGCTTGGCAAGCAACTGGAAAGGCTTAGTCAGATTTAAGCCAGGTCTGGAAGCTGAAACTGTCCGAAAAGTAACAGATTTTCTTTCTGCCTCCTACATTCCCAGGGATGCAGATCACAGTGATCACAGTGGGATGGGATGAACAACTTCACCCCAACTCAGGCCATGAAGCAAGCCTGGTGAAGCTCTCGAGCACTTTTTGCCTCTGTTCATGAGGTGGCCAGTAGTTTTCCACTACAGATCTAGAAGTGGAAGCAGAAGCAACAGAAACTCCAAAAGTGGCAACTTCCAGTACACTGCATGGTTCCTACTGAGTTAAGAGCACAAGATGCAATTTTCACTCTCGAGGACAAGGCAGGTGCTCTTATTCCTTCCCTTCTGTCTTTCCATATTCTGGGATAACTATAACAAATTCCAGGCCTGCAGCAAGAGGCATGGGTGAGAGAAAAAAGCCTTTAGTGGTGAAGGCCACTAAAAGCACACCAGGTTGCCCAAGGTAACTCTGAAGTTCCACTCAAGTTTTTCAGCTAACATCTGTCAGGAACAGTTTTGCTCAAGCTCAGCTTGCCACAGACCTGGCAGGTTCTGGGTGGATCTTGGGGCAGAAGACAGACCCTGCTTAACTGATTTCTGTGCTGCTTTGAAGTTCAGCAGTGTTACTGATTTTAGAGGGCTGACTACTGTAGTGAAGACAGACACGTGTCATGTCACAGCCTAACAGTGACCTGCCAGCACCAGCACCCTGCTCTCCGGGCAGGTCTCCAAGGAAAACCTTCACTGCCCACATGGTCACACACTGGAATTGGAAATGACACCATTTCTCTGGTCTTCTCTCTGGAAATAAAGAACCTGCTCTAACTTTGGCACTTCTTTCAGCAGGAGGTGGACACAGCAGCCTCCAGCCAGCCACGGGGATTAGCTCAGCTGGTTAGAGCATGGTGCTAATAATAGGTCTGATCCCCATATGGGCACTCCCTTAAGTGTTGGACTCATGATCCTTGTGGCTCCCTTCCAACTCAGAATATTCTGTGATCCTGTGCAGCTCCATGACCCAAGAAGCCTGCAAAGCATTGTTTCTCACAAAAACTCACACTTCATGGGAAAGTGCTTCAAGAACTTCTGCTTTCAGTTTTCAGATCTCTGAAATGCAGCTGACATGATTTCTTTTCTCGAGCCTTTGTTGTCTAGCAGGCGTACCAAATAACCCACTTTTTCAGTGTGGAATAGATGACTTGGCTCTTCAGAACACAGCTCAGGCAAACAGGAGTGAGATTCTAGTGCCATACGTAGCATTTTGTTTCAGAACCCGCCTGTGATGCTGTTGGAGGTTGGGTGCTTTCTTCACATCTGAGATGCTCAGAGCTGCCCCAGAGTTTCTAGCAAACAAACTTGATGCTTTCATTTTACACCAGAAGCATCACAATGATCTGGGAAATCTCCCTCCCACACCCCACAGTCTGTATTTTGGGTAGCTTGATGATCTCACCACCATACAGTTACTCAGGTTAAACACTGCTTTTAAAAACTGACATGTAAAAGCCACTGGGGTCAACTTCTAAGCTCAGGCTTGCTCTGAAGAGCTTAAATACTGAAAAACAAAGCAGTTGAAAGAAGAGGACCAAAGGAAATTGTCCATCTTTTCTCTCCCACTCCCCTCTTAACCAGACACTGCAAGATCTACCTACAAGTACAACTGCTCCCATCCTGCCAGGCCCCACTGCAGTTCTCTGTCGTTGCCTTTCCCAGTTTCTTCATAATCCTAAAATGATCTTCTCACCACTATCTGCCCAGACACCACCTCTTGCTATGCCTAACTCCACAGCATGTCCCTAAGGGGATGCAGGAAAGCCAGGAACACAGTGACAGCTGCAGAGCCCCTTGTTACAACACTGGTCCAACATGAGCAGTCATGGGAGTCAGGCAAGGAAGTTATAAAAACAGCAACTGGGAACAAACATGAGGGATCTGCACCCTCTTCAGTCCTGGGGGTACACCAGAGAAGAAAACTTCACAAGCAACATGACAAGTCTCCTATACAAATACATTCCAAATAGGAAAACCAGAATAGAGTAGAACCGTGAGCTTCCCCTTTCATATTCCCCCAGGAGAAGCTGTTTCAATTCCACTGATCTGGAGGCACAATAAGTGAGTCATACTTCAGCAGGTACCTCCATGTGTGAGGCCAAAACCACGTCAGGTAGTAATTAAGACACTTTAATGGAATTCTCATGTTATAATAAGCTCATTCCCACAGCTGACTCAGGAATACAGTAGAGCACCTGAAACCCAGCAGGTGGAATTTCTCCTTTTACACAGTGATCTGCACTCTCCCATGTGGAGAGATGTGGCTGCATAATTTTATAATGAAGTAATACAAGGCTGGATATTTTTACAAGGAAGTGATATGAGAGATTTGTTCATGCTGCAAATCCAAGGAGTCTCCAACACCAAGACAATTCCCTCTTTGCCTTGTTTTGTCACAGTTTCTAATCAGAAGTTTCCGTGGTCGAAGAGGAACACTGTCAGCTTACAGAATTGCTCATCTTCACGAGAGCCCAACCTGTACGCAGTTAATGAAAAGCATCCCACCAACACCAACAGAAGCTGGATGAGGCCTCTGGAGTCTGAGCTCAGGAGGCAAACTACCTGAGAGAGGAGGGCAAGGAGGCAGATTCTTCATGCTCACAAAAGAAGACAAAAGCACACCTTATTTAAAACCAACTCTTTCCACTCTCATGTTTATTTTTCCTACAAATAGTCCTTGCAAACGTGTCTTGTTTCTCCTTTCCAATTCAGTGGCACTGCTGCAAGTACTCCATGGCACACAACTCTGGGGAAGCAGAGGAAGTGTCCCACAACTCAGTCACATTTCCATAGGAAAAGCTGACTCATAAATTACATCATCCTTGAGATGCTGACACAGGTTTGTAAGGAGCATCCGAATGACAAGTCCCAGGAATAGGCAGGAGCCACCTGAGGGCTGGCAGGGCTGCCCAGCTCTAGCAGAGCAGGAGGCCCTCCTTTGTCGCCAGGCGCTGCCGGTGGATCTTGTCCTGCTGTAGCTCCTCGTGGTTTGGATGCCAGAGCTTCATGACGATCCTCTCAATGTTCAGAGCATAGACTGTGTGTGCAGGGATGACTTCTTTGTGCACCTGGAAAGGCATGTTAGAAAACAAGCTGCATGCTTTCACACACATTTCCCCACGTTGCCCAGGGAATAGCCTCCCTCTAGCACAGGATGCTCCAGGTGCCAGTCCTGCAGAGTGGGGATAATAGAGGCTGACTCACAGGGAGAGCTGCTCCCTGCCAGCACTGCCAACACCAGCCAACTGACACCACTTTCTAAGGGTAAGGAAATAGTAATTTTGCTCTTGGGGTGGCAATTAATAATTGGTCATCAAAACCTTAGAAACAACAGTTCTGACTAAACACGAGATGAATGCTTGATTACAGCTCTGTGGTCTGTGTCCACAGCTGTGAGATAAAATCCCAAGGCCTGTTCACAACAGGAGAGATTATCAACGGGGAATTTCTCACAGTGAATTTTTGACATTCAACGTAGAAAACGTCCCCACAGCTGCCAGAGAGGGAGGGAACTACAGCCATACATCTCCAATGAAAATTCACCCAGCTGACCTTAAATGCCTCACAGTTAACCCACTGCAGTGGCCTGCATGCCAGGACCACGTATTCCTCTAAGTACCCAGGTGGAACATGAGGAGTAAGAAGGAACATGCCACCTAAGTTATTTTGCTGCAGCACTATCTAGCTCAGTTCTGATATAATCACTGCAGCCTTGCTGCAGGGGAAGAGTTCACCCTTTTTGCACAGGTGTGAGACAGGGATTTCTTCATCAGCTCTGTGACCAAGGGGAGCAGAACAGGTATTAAACCATAAGCCAACAGTGGGAACAAATCAAAGCCCAAGAATCTGAGAGACAAAGAAGGAAGGAGTCTACAGGAGGAGAAAGCAAATCTCCCTCCATGCATGTAAAGCATGTCTAAGACTGGCAGCTGGTGCCCAGGGCAGCGCTGCCTGTGACACGAAGGGGTGACACGACCAGCTTACCTGCAGTGCCTGAAAGAGGTCATACATGTTGACTGGAGGCAGGGATGCTGGCAGGGTGTCCCCAGAGCAGGCCAGGAGCAGGGCTGCCTGCTGCTCAGCATCGTCAGGAGCGGGCGGGGGGGCCAGGCTCTGACCCGCCGAGGGCGTGGTGCTGCTCGGGGGGCTGGGGGCAGAGCGGGCAGAGAAACATCCCAGTCACAAAAACAGCACCAGCTGATGTGGCCCATATGTACATTTAACTTGCAGCTCTAATAAAAATTTCTTTTACATTCCAGTTTAATAAAAAGAGTGTGGACTCATCATGCCTCGGCTCTGCTTAAATGGTCTCGGTTGTGCAACTTTTGTTACTTGCAGCCAATAGTTTCTACCCAGCATAAAAATTAAGGTACACACAACGTTAAACCGAAACACTGGCCGTTAGGCAGAGTTGCTTGTACTGCTATAATCAAATCTTAAAACACCCACGACCTCCTGTCAACTGCTAGAAGCTGCTACAGACAAACAAAACTTCTCATACACAAACTCTTTGACACTGAGACTCCAAACAAGAGGACCTCGAAACTCTACTAACTGGAGAGATGTGCCAAGTTACCCTAAACATATCTAGAAGCAGGAAATGACAGGATGGGAGCGTCCTGCAGGTCCTCACTAACATTTCAATCCTATGGCACAACAGCCTCCATAAAGTCAGAGAATTCCTGTACTACTAAAGTCTCCAAGAGCAGTAATAAACTGGTGGACAAGCAGAGGTAAGGAAGAGAGATCTACTACTGTCCTAAAGTCCAGTGTTGGAAAATGTTCATATTCTCACTCCCTGTTTAGCTGTACACTCCTCCATACCAATGCCTTCCTAGTGTGTGAAAGCAAAACAATAAAAGAAAAAACTGAACCATGGAGTTATTCCAAGACTAGCAAAATCCATTTACATGATCAGTGTGCTGAGAGCTCCTTACCACTCAATTAAATTGTTATAAGCAACAACACTGTTCTTCAGATATGGCTGAGGGTTGACATTGCTTCCAAAGGCATACTTGAAATGGCCATCCCTCAGACGATAGGCTTTCCTCCTGGATATCACAGAGGTCAGAATGTCCTTAAGATGGTTCTGCAATGAAAAGCAATCTTATGGCATGTGGTGATTTATTCACTCATGGCTAGGAGAAGGGCCTCACCAACTGCCAAGACAGAAGCAGTGCTGCTATGACCACAAGGACCTAAAGATGGAAGGGAACCAGTATCTGGACAAGCTACAGGATGTTTTCATTATCCAACAGAGATACGGAGAACATGGCACTTTGTTAATACCGTAAGCATCAGCCTGTGAACTATACTTTAATAAGTGATGTCCTGCTTCAAATGTCAAAGGGGTGTCTTCAATGCTAGGAAATTCCCAACCTCTGATTAAGGTTAAGATTTCATAATTGACACTAGATGTTAGACTTGAACTGAAATACAGGCCCTGAAATGACAGTGAAAAGCCACTCACTCATCTTTTTCATTTGCCTGAAAAGTGGTGGAGAAGGAACCATCTGGAAAAAACCAAGCAGACAACTTTTTAATTTGGCCTTACTCCCAGAGGGGGAATTCGGTGGCCTCCACATCCCAAGTGCAGAAAACCATCCACACATCAACACTCCAAGCAGTGGCTGTGTCATTCCTGGGATGTGTGAAGTGATTCACCACCAATGGCCAAAGCCAAACCAGGGCTTCACCTGCAGATATCATCCGATCCTGTCGCTTCTGGCCAGGCCAGACACTTGTGCCTGGAACAGATTGCTTTTTATAGAACTGGTCAAACTGGCATTCCCAGTCTGTCCCTGCTTTTAAGTGACAGGAACAGCATTTTCCACAACACCTACTTAAGCATGCCCGGGGTACTGTGCAAGTACTTCAAAATTAACACCTGCAGGCAGAAGTCCAAGATTTTACATCTAGGGCACTACAAACCTGGAAGCCTCTCAATTCTCACATTACTCTGAGGCAAAAGGGCAACTGGAGAACAATCAGAGCAGCAGGTTTCCTCCCCATGCTGGGGGACAATGCCCCAGCCTGCACACGGAGCCTTTTGCTGCTTCAAGAGACCACTGCTGCCACCCAGCCCAGCCTCACCTCCACAGCATAAACAACAGCTGTCACTGCCTCCTCGGTGACATTGTCCAGCCCATGCTCATATGCAGTTACAATCATCCTTCCTTCCAGCTGGCCACGTGTTGGGAGCATCATGGTGTGAGAGCACAGCTTCAAATCATCATCCTCCTGAGGATCCTTTGCCACAAACTGCTGGGCTCCTGACAGTGGATTCTGAGGCTGGAACCGGTGCTGTCACAAACACAACATTAAAGCATAAGATAATATTCATTCAGACCCTTGGGTTCTTCAAGGGGACATGCCTTCTCCAGTCAGAAAGCATACACCTACAAAAACACATAAAAAATCCTCCTCAGGGTACTCTCCCAACCCCCAACAACTTGTGACTGAAGAAATTGCTAAGTCAGTGTTGGTATCCTTTCACTGAACTTGTCCAGCAGGACCCCAAACCACCTGAACTTTAGGTATCCACAACACACTGCAGCAAGAAATTCTACACACCATACAAAAACTTACCCGCTCTGGTCTGCTCTGCACCTCCCCACCTGCTACATTTGTTTGATTCTTCTGGGAGTCCCAAATGTGGTCAATCACTGTCCTTTTTATCTCCTTTCACACTCCCCAGGCCAGTGACTGGACTTTACATCTCTCAGACACCACCTGGTAAGCTGAAGAGTTCTCATCTATTTAGTCATTTCTTGCACAGAAGGGTATATTTTTACTTACTATCTGGATAGTTTCCCTCCAGATTAAAACCCATGAGCCTAAACTTGTGTGATTGATTCTTATATGTCTCTAATGCTTTAAGCTCAGCCCAATTCCAGCCTTAATTTCATACTCCAATCCCCCTGTGCACTTTCACTACTCTAAGCAGAGCTGTGCTACTGAGCAGCCACTAATTGTGAGATGGATTATGGCTATTTATCAGAACTGACTCGGTTATTTAGGGAAAAAACTCATCACAGAAGAGGAATTCATACTAGAAGGTGGCATTTCCCAGGCCACATGTATTCCAGCACAAATCCTTTGCTGCACTGTGTGTCAAGCTCTGAGTGCCTGTGGTGGCTCCTCAGCTCCCTGAGGGATAAAGGGGGGAACAAAGCAGATGGAAATCATTGACCCTTGAGCCCAGATATGAGCCCAGCCCAGCTCTAGCCCACAAGGCAACAAGACTCATCATACTCCCACAACTCCTGCTCCTCTAGGCTCCAGTGGCTCTGGAATGGAGATTGCTGCAAGGCTGTTATGGGGCACCAGGGCAAATACATGCTTTAAATATGAAGAACGAATATGCTGCAAAGTGGATTTCTCACATCTTAGTTTCAGGGGAGAAAGCAGGACTGCTTTAGTCAAAGGACAGTGTGGCATTTAACTCAGAGTGAAAATCTAATCCGCCCACTACTGATGTGAAAGCAGGTTTCCCTCCCCATAATTCTAAAGATTTATGCTTTCATTACAGGCAAGTCATGCCTGGAAAAAAAGACCTTCAAAACGTAAGCAACTCTCAAGAGGAATGTGGTTTGGGAGAGCAGAAGCCAACTGGAATGGAGCAGTGGTCATCCACAGCTGTCATTCTGACCAGTGAGGGAAACATTACGAAACACCAAGGCACTTCCAAGTTCACACTACTCAGGAATTCCACTAGTAACAGACAAGCCCATTAATCATGGCATGCACTTCATACAGTGCTTACTGCCAAACATTCCTGAACACGTCTATAAACACACGCTGCAAATCTGGTGTATCCTAGGGGTGTTGAGGAAATCAAATTCTAAGACTTCCACTACACCACAACTTGCTTCCCAAACTCTCATCTACTTGCTAGTGAACTGAAGAGTTACTCTGAAGTTTTAAGACAAACAAGGTAATGCAGATGGAATTCAGAATATCAGTTCAGGCTGCAGCTGTGAGCACTGCAAAGCATTTCAACAATTTCTAAATACAAGGAGTCTTCAGCTGGACTTGCATCCCTCTGGAACACTGGTCTCTGAAGCACACACACACTGCCTAATCACAATCCCTAGAAGGGTTCTGTGACCTTATCAAATCCTGCCTGTTGAAGAGAGTGCCTCATCCCAAATCTGTCACACAGGCCCCTCCACACTGGTCTGGCAGCACAGAAACAACAGCAGAACAGGGGTGTGACAGTGCTGGGTAGATGTACAGAGCCTTTGCTGCAAAGTGAATTGGATCTTGCATGTTTCTGTGCCACCTACCAGAGGACAGCACCTTTGAAAGGCATTTTCAGCTCTGAAACAACTTGACCATCTACAAACATTACTTCCAATGAACATCTTGCTTCTAACACCTTGGGTTGCAGAGTTGGTCACAGAATTCTGTCTGACTGCATGAATAAATAGGAAATCACTTGCTTTAAGAATTTGGCAGATGTGTAAAGAGAATCACAGACACTTACATCAAATTTTTGGCGAACTGAAGAAATCTTTTTCTTCCCTTTGGGTTTTCCAGGTTTAGTTGCAGAGCCACCTGGCCATGGTAGAGATCCAGCACCTTCTACAAATTGAAAAGAAAAACACCAAAACCAAAAAACCACTCGGTGTTGCCAATTTAGGGCCAGCATGAAACCCTTAACATTTGGCCACCTGCTAAGCCTCAACACAAAATCAACAGCCACAGCCCAGAGGAAGGTGCTGCGAGGGGAGAACATTTCTGGTACCCTCCTCTTCCTTTGTCAGCCCCTTGCTAGTTTGACTCGCTCATGACCCATGACTTATGTAGCAATTTCTGTCCACACACCACACAAAACCCATGGTGGAAGGAGAGAGATAAGCACAGCCTGTAAGGAAAGCCAAAAGGAAGGAACAAGCCATTTGCTGAGAGCTTGCCTGGAGGTGGGTTCTCCTCCCACCAACTCCCAGATCAGGTCAGATGCTGAATCATCTGAACTGAGCAGTATGACTCCCCAGTTCTCCTTCTGCTTCAGCAAGCTTTGCCATGGATCCTTATTAAACATCACAGCTGATTGTTCTGCTACACTGAAGAGAAGGAGAGGGGGGATAACTGCAGGGGCCACCGAGCACAGGAGCAGAATGACACTAATGTGACAAGTGAGCAAACAGCTGGGGAAGAGATTCCTGTTTAGTACCAATAAATAAATACATTTGGTCACATCATCAGCTCAAAAGTCCACTGAACACTGTCTGACAGCTACACCTACAGTAAGCCAAACCACATCCTGATAATCACACAGCTCTTGGCAAGGACAGCCTAGCAAATTTCCTGCTGGCAGGTTTACAGCATCTGTGAGCAATTAATTCCTTCAGGAACACTGGGGCTTAGGACAGCACTGCATTGGATGTGTGTGTGCTTGCTGACAGGGAACAAGCACAACTCACAGCCTGGACAGCCCTCTCGTGGCTACAGAGGCAGCCTCTGCTTTGTGCCTCCAGTACCCTCCTCCCCTGGCTTTGCACTGCAAGTGAGCATCCTTTTCCTTTGGAGCAGAGCGTGCCCTGAGCTGGATCCCTGCCCACCTCCAGGGACCAGCTCTGAAAGGACTTCAGCTGCCTCCAAAGCAGAGGCTGGAGCTCTGCTGCCAGGCAATTCTGACCGCACAGCATTGTCTTGGACTTGCCCTGACCACATTTCAGTCAGAATTTGCCACTTCCTCCAGACAGGGACAAGAAGTGACAGCACCTTTCCACATCTCACCACCCACGATCTGGCCAGCCTCAGGCACACTCACTGAGCACTGACCAACACCCTGCTGTGGTTCTCTCCTGTTCCCACAGGCTGCCACAGTTCTCACCAGCTTCACACCAATCTGTGGGTTTATCTCTGGCTGTCCCAACTGTGCTTAGTTTGCTGTAATCAAGAATTAACTATATTTAATTTGCTGTAGTCAGGAATTCATAAATATAGTTATACCACAGCCCTGTTTGTAAGGAATGAGGCTGGCTAGAAGTCCTTGGCTATGGGGAGCTTCCCACACTCATGGCTGGAGCACAAGCACACTGTTCTCTGCCATGGAAAAAAAGATTTCTAACACATGACTGTAAGGATCAGGCTCAACTAGAGGATTCAGGTGAAGTTTTTGAATGGTCAGCTGCTAAGAACGGATTAGAAACAACCTACACACACAGAGATGGCACATTCTCCCAATATAAAAAAAAGTTTACCAAGTTTAGCTACATCCTATCAGAGAGGTGGAAACCCATAGCCCACAAACCCTGTTGTCAAAATCCACTGGTCAATTTAAGAAATTAAAAGATAATAAGTAAAACCTCCCCAAAAACCATAAGGCTGGTGTCACTACTCATCAATACATCACAGGAGAGGCCCTAAAAATGGGGGATAGGAAACCACTGTGGAGAACCACGTCAAAGACCACATTTGCCCTTGGTCAGGATGTCAGGATTATCAAAATAATGCTACTTCTCTCAGACATTCTGGTCTTTCGAGGTCTTATTCTTCCTCCTCCTCTCCTCCATAGCAGGTCAGACCCCTTCTAGTCGGGGGGATTAGGTACAGTAAGGACAGACACACAAAGGACCTGGGCTATTCCAGAGCTCTCAGCACAAGCACACCTCTAGCTCCCAATGCCAGCACACCCCAGAACCTTCCTCCTTGACACAAGTCTCACACAGCTCCTTCACAGCCTCACTTGTGACAGTACCCTCAGCTGTGTGACCAGAGAAAGTGCAATGGATGGAGACTGCAAACACTCTTGTCTCTGACAATGTACTACAGACATGATAGGTTACAGCCAAGTCTGAATTTTTAAAATACCTTTTTTTAAAAAATGATACAGTAACTTTTAAATTAAATGGCAACTAATTTTTTAAGCTTTGACAGTAGATCTGAAAGATGCAATTTAATTGAATCTCAACGTGCACATTTAACAAGAATTTAGCCAGACTCAGCTTAAAACAAGGAAAAAGTGAGATACAATCTCCTATTTCCCACTATAATGAGCTCATAGTAGAATTTCTGGTTCCTTTTCCAGGTTTTCATATTACCAAGCCTGACTTGCACTAGATGAAGAAAGCAAAATTTCCCTCTAGCATTCTAAGAAAACCAGTACTTGCCTTCCTGGCCACAAATGACAAGGCCAGCTTGGCTCAGGTGTGAAACTTCAGAGATGTCAGCAGCTTTTGTTTAATCTTGGTAGCAAAGGAACCAGACCTTAAAAAGCCACAGCAATGGCTGCTGCTCTGCCTTCAAAGATCAGCAACAGATAAAAACATTTTTCTAAGAGCTGCCACATCCCTGCACAGCACCATGATAAGTCCAGACAGAGCCTGTCAGGTTTTCCTGACGTGCTGCATGAGGAAAGGACAAAGGTACAGAGAAAGTCACCACAGAAGGACGCAGACAGGCAGGGAAAACACACATTTCCCGCTCTTGTTTACTTGACCTTCAGTTTGGGGGGGTTGTTTGTTTTAATCTTCCTGCAGGGACACGAGTTTTGGTCAGGTATTCTGCTGATATTTGGTTGTTATTCTGCTGACCGTCCTCTGCCAAAAACTCACATTCCCATTTTCTTACTTTCCCTCCCTTCTCAGCACTTTGGAGAGAAGCAAACCTGAGCCAGTCTCACAGCTAGAAGGCCTCTAAGCAAACCCTGTGGACAAACCTGATAAAATAAAATGTTCCTGTTATTCCACATGAGTTCTAATTCACTGAACCATCTTTTAATCAGCTCCAGACTACTACTAAAAAAATTAAATCCTTTCATCACTAACTCAAGTGTTTGCAATTGTCTCAGTTTTGTTGTTAACATTTAGCTAAGAAAGGAGGTAACAGTTCAAGCAAAATACACATTAACTCAAGAAACCTTCTTAACCTGAGTGCTTGCAACTGTCCAGCAAACAAGGTAAGCTTAGTGAGCAAGTCCATGCAAGGTTAAGAAAGGATTTAAACCGCAGTTCCTCTTGATGGAATTTTCTGGGGAAGAAAAAATCCCAGCGTGCTGGTTTGAGGTGGAAGAGGGTTAATTTTTTCCACAGTAGCTTGTCTGGGACTGTGTTCTGACTTTGTGTCAAGAATAATGGTAACACAGGGATGTTTTCATTCCTGCTGAGCAGCACTTACAGAGCCAAGGGCTTTTTGGCTTCTCACCCCATCCCACCAGCAAGGAGCCTGGCAGGGAGGGGACACAGCCCAGAGAGCTGACCCAAATGTCATCCCTCACATCAGAACAGACAACACACCTCCCACCCTCTCCACCAGCAGGCCCTAAATGTCCCATGCCAGAGAGGCTGAGGAACTGGGATTTGAAGTTTGGGTGAGCAGCAGCCTAAGCAGATGAGAGGGGAAAATGCGAAGCATTCTCAAAAAGGGTCACATTCACCAAGTGCTCCCCTAAATCCCACGTGGAACCACTACTACAAGAGGCAGCAAAATTGGGTTTGTTTGCATGGTTCAACATATTATTATAATCACTCCTGAAAAACAGCTTCCCCAAGGGTTCTTATTCCAATACAATACAATATCAAGTACAATTTTACCACTGACCACATGATTATTTTTTTAATACAAAAGAACATTTTAAGGATGGTTCTTTCCCCTTATCTCTCACACAAAGGTGGAAAGTACATGCATCAGTAACCCTTGTGATGGCGTGCCAAGAGCCTCAAAAACACTTCTTTAAAGTTACTTGTTTCCATGAATCATGAAGTAAACACCTTCTACCCAAAAGACAGTGGTTTAGACAAAAGCATGTTTGCTTTCCATTCTTACTTGGAGGAAAAAAAAAGAGAAAAAAATAACCACAACAAAAAAAACTAGCAGGTGTCATACTGGCATCTAGGGGAAGAAAAAGAAATCTAGATGTTAACAGTTAGAATTCCACTCGTACTGCATTTTCCTGGGCTTGCATGTACAATCCTACACCACACACAGCTGGTAGTGAGATCTTGAGGACTCTGATCTACCAGTCAGGGGCCTGGAAAGAGGAATCTCAGCACAAATCAGCTCCCAAATCACTGGGAGACCGCACTGATCTGTGGATAGCAAAACTGAGACTCTAGAAGAGACTAGCAGAATGCTCTGTTAGCTCCAGAGCACCAAACCATGTCTTTAAGACCACACATCCATGATTAAACTGGCTTATTTCAAGCTGCCTTATGGAATCTACGGACTCAGACCCAGCCAAAGCTTGCCTGAAAGCCCTGGAGGTGAGTAGAACCAGGGAAGGATCCTGGCCAGCTGGCACACCACTGACCTGCTGAACCACCACAACCAGGGTGCTTCAAGGGCTCTGAAGAGAGCAGCTGCAATGGGACAAGAGAAAACGACCTCCAAGGACTTGACATTAAAGCAGGTCAGGCAGGGAATAATGAGCATATGGAAGGTACCTGTGGAGCAGCACCCTGCTCTGTGCTGGGGCTCATACCTTGAGCACATTCCTAAACAGCCTTGAAAAGGGGACACCTGGGAGAGTTTGCTGACAAATCCTGACCAGACAGCTGCAGAGGAGCTGCCATGGCTAAGTGGCATAAAGAGACTGGATAAAGAGAGACATGACATTCAGTACAGCTAAGCCCAGAGCATGCACACAGGAATAAACAACCCCAACCTCAGTCACACGGCAAGAGGCTCTAACCTGACCAAGACCTCTGAGCTATGAACTGCACCCCAACACTCACAGCAGCTCCGTGCTGAGCTCAGAGAACAGACACTGTCACCCTCCCCCTCCTCACTGAGACTCAGCTGCTCCAGGTAATAATCAGGGGAATCACTGTTCTTGTGCTTTCTTTTTATAATCCAGCTGTAATTAATTACTCTCAGTCAAAAGCAAGGAGCAGCACATTCAGACACAAACCTTCTGATTTACATCAGTCCAGACTCCTAAAGGGAACAAGCTTAGGACACACAAGGTGTTTTTGAAGTTCAATCAAGAGCAAACAAAGCAAGTTTGGAGGTGGAGGCAATTAACATTTAATTAGCACACCTGGTACAGTTAAGTTTCAGCTCTAACACAAACACCTGTGGGCATCCATGAATTTTGCAGGTTTTACTTCCTCTAGCTACAACAGGCACCCCAGTAACAGGTATTCTCTCAAAAAACTTGTCTCTCAGGTCTCAGCCCATATGAGCTGTAACAATTTTCTCTCCCTTCCTACACAGCAGTTCCATATCTTGAATTGCAGCTCCATTGCCCTTGCCACCACATCTCTGGGTTGAGAGCTCTTTTGAAGACCAAACAAAACACACCCTGCAAGCCTGAGGACAGCCATTCTAGACACTCACAGAGTTAAAATGTTATTCTAGATGCTCACAAAGTTAAAATGTTAACTATCTGCAGATGGTTGGGTTAATTGGTTATAGTTTAACCAAGGCTCACTGTAAGCACTCTTCTATCAGATATGTACTTGAAATCAAGATCAGTCAGGACTACCCAGCTCTTCAAAATGACCTCCCCAACAGAGAAAGCAATAAAGTTCAGAGGAGAGAGGAAGTGGTAAGCAAAGCAGATCAAAGAGAAAGCTGCATCTTCAGCTCACAGCAGACACCCAATCCAGAAATCAAACCAGATTACCACAGGCAGCAATCCAGCACCAGCCTCTAATCCAGCACATACAGTATAGTCATGGAAGCATCTCTGCTGAAATCAGCTGAATCACTATTGTGCTACCATTTCACCTGTGTGGCCAAAACCCCCATGAATATTAAGGCTCAGAAAATCGGGGTAGTGTGTACACACACCCCAAACACACAAGGGGCACAGTGTTACACCAAGTGTTTAATCAGGCTTCTCAGGACTTACCTGGGGCAGAAACCAGGATCTGGCATCGGGTGAGAATAGCCAGGAGGAAATCGTTGTGAGAGTGGACTGTGGAGAGACAGAGAGAGCTCATTAGCAGCACATCAGTGCCCACAGGCACCCCCTCAGAGGCATCCCAAAGCAGCTCCCTAAGCTTTCCTACAGCTGTGTTCTCCCCACCTGCTCTGTTACAAAGGCAGAATTTTCAATTCAAGTTTTTTGGAGAGTTTTCTTCTACTGGGCCCAGAATCTACTACTATGACAACAACACAAAAGACACTACACACAGCATGACAACAATTAGGTCACTTTTCAGTGTTATACACACACACACAGGGTGTTATAGCTACTTGACATGTCTGGTGTGTTCAGCCAGTCAGAGGAGGAGCTGCTGTGCCTCTTGAGATGCAGGCACCTGACTGCAGTGCTTTTGGTTTTGCTAGAAAATCCACCAAAGTGAGAATCAGCCCCACAAGGATGACGTCAACTCAAATAGGTTCTCATAAAACAAAACTTCCTTGCAGAGGTTTGTTGCAACACAGAGTAATTATGCACTAGAGAAGGTGAGAACCACTTCATAGGCAGGATCAGAGGGTTACAGGATCCTCTCTGGAGTCTGAGCACCAAAAGCTCCCTGCCCTTCCCTGCAGGGATCATGAACATGGAAGCCAGGAGCCCCCACAATGAGCTCAGCAATGCCCACCAATGTTTGCAGACGCACAGAGAAGCAAGGATTGAGGAATCTCACCCTTCAGCACTCCCACCTGCCATTCCCAAAGGTCAGGAAGGACCTGCTTGCTGTAAACTCACACAGGTGCATTCAGGGTTCCCTCCCCTACTTCAGCCACGACCAAAGGGAAAGTACAGAAAGGACTGGGTCTCCAGTGACATTTAAAAAAATTGATTTTTGGTTGCTGGAACAGCATATTTTACATTTTTACTGCATTTACACAATGCCAAATTGCCTGTCGGTGCCGTGGTTACAAAGCAACTTTCCCACGCAGGCCAAGGCACCTCCCACCGCGTTAACGCCATGGCTACCGGAGCCCTGGCCACTCCTATTTCCCCCACAGCACTTTCCCCGTTCGGGAAGCACCGCGGAGCCGGGAGGAACTTCCCAGGCCTGGCGGGGCAAGGCAGGGAAACGAACACAAGGTGGTTTTTTACCATTGTCTTGTGTGAGCAGCCTGCGTGCTTCCAGGTCAAACTCCTCCTTACTGATTTTCTGCTTGAACCAGAGCTTCAGGTTGGCCCAGTACCTCGGGAAGAGCAGGGAGTCACAGAGTTAACTCGGTTGGAAAACACCTCCGAGATCACCGAGTCCAATCTACCAACACCAGTGTGTCAACCAGACCGTGACACTGAGTGCCACATCCTGTCCTTCCTTGAGCATCTCTGGGGACGGCTGAAGCCTCAAAAGATAGGCTGGAAATAAATCCCCACAGACCGATGTCTATGGAGCAGGTATTTGTTTATTGCAGCGCTGGAAGTGAGGGGGACTTCTCCTAATTCTCACCCACCCTCTTAAAGTGCGGTGGGATATTTATACAGTAAGCATTGCTTAGTGTTAGTATGTCATTACAGCATCATCATTACAGAGCTAATTTACATGGTATGATCTCATGGGCATAAAAAGTCCTTTCGCACTGGGCTTGCACCTCCCCAGTTCAGTGGTCGTGGGGGTCTTCTCCTAATGAGAGTCTGAAGTCTTCCTCGCATCCGAACTTTTCAACTTCATCTTCGGAGCACGCACAGTTACGGCGTTCCTCGTTCTGTATCTCGTGGCTAACTGGCTTTACATCTGCCAACTTCTCATGAGTACTAATCTATTTCTGAAACTACACACCTGGAGTGTTTTTCGTCTATTGAGCATGACACTAGTTAACTATATCCTAGCCATTACATTGTATAGAAAGTTATTTAGATCAGGTTATATAGGCATAAAAAGTTATGATATTGATATCAGGTTATATAGATACACTAAAAGTTATAATTCAGGTTACACAGATATATAAAAAGTTCTGGTTCAGGTTATATTGATGTGTTATAACTCAAGCTACACAAGCATCTTGTAACTGACCTAAATTCTATGGGCACCACGGTGCAGACAGCGTCAGGAGGAAAAGCGCTGTTCCCACACCCAGCAGCCGCGCGGGGGTTGTGCACAGACACGGCACAGACGGGAGGGGCCGGGAGGGTCGCGCAGCGCACAGCCCCGGCCCAGCCCCGCACCGCCGCTCCCCGAGGGCACTCACTGCTTCACGTTCTCGCCCAGCGCCTCGCTCAGGCTCTTCTTGGCCGCCTCCAGCTCGCTCACGTAGGTCGCCATCACGGCCGCCGCCGCCTCAGCGCCGTCACGGGCGCGCCGGTCACGTGGCCGCGGCGGGGGCTGTGGCGGCGCGCAGGCGCAGAGGGGCGCGGCGGCGGCTCCGGGAGCGCAGCGGGAGCGGGGAGCGCGTCGGGAATCGCCGCGGGAGCCGCAGCCATGCCGGGGCTGCTGCTGGGCGACGAGGCGCCCAACTTCGAGGCGGACACCACGCAGGGCCGCATCCGCTTCCACGACTTCCTGGGAGACTCGTGAGCGCTCGGGGATGCGGCGGCACCGCGGGCCGGGAGCGGGCGCAGGGAGGGTGGGATGTCCGCGGTGCGCGGGGAGCGGGGACGGAGCGGGACCGCGTTCCGTCCGCGTGGGTGAATGCCGTGTCACCGCGCCGGGCACGCGGCACGGTCCCGCGGCTTGCTACGAAAATGTGGGGTTTTCTCGGGGAGTTCGGGGGCCGGACACGGCGGGGTTCCCGGGGAGCTCGGGGAGCCGGAGGGGAGCTCATGGGTGGCCGGAGCCGCCCGTCCCCATCGCCCCCGGCTGCGCGGCCGGAGGGCGAGCCGAGCCCCGGCGGAGAGGGAAGAGGCAGAGCAGGGGGCACGGCAAAGCCAGGCTTGGCAGAGCAGCGCTCAGCCCAGGCCGGCCCCGGAGCCCAGCTCGGGTGTCGCTCACATCCCGGGAGTGCGAGGGTGTGCGGTGACAAAGGGCGCTGCTCCTGCTTGAGCCCGACCCGGACAGCCACGTGCCTGCGGGCACCATTTCACACACAGCCGGTTGCTCCATTTCTGACACAAGCACAGCGTGTTTGGGACTCACTCCCGGCTAGGCTTGGCAGGCTTGAATCAGCGTTTGAGTCCCCTTCTGTCGGCATTGTGAGCTTGAGGAAACGGGGGGAAAAAGAGCCCTCTTAGCTTCGGGCCTTCCGAAACTGGCTGTTCCGGCCTGATCACACACGTGGCACCTTTCTCCTTGGTTGTTTGCTGCTGTTTGTTCAAGGAGAGTAGTTATTGTGTGAAGAGACTCTTAGCACCAATGGCCTGGTGCTAAGATAAATTCCTGGTGACCCGTGACAGTCACACGGCTCTGGCAGAGCTGCAGGGGGCCTCACTTGATCTGTCCAGCTGCATTCCCAGATCTCTCAAACAGGACTCCCCCCCCTCTGCCGTGGTGCTGGGGGCCAGGTGAAGATCGGTGCAGTAAGATCTGTGAGCGTTGAGCTGAGAAATGGTGCAACAAGTCCCTGGCAGGGAATTTGAAGTGCTGGGGGTGCCTTTGCTTTAGCCCCTGGGAAGTCCTGAGAGCGTTTTTGCTCCAGCCTGTCCAGCTGCTTGCTGGGCTGCATCGCTGCCGTTCTCTGTGCACTGCTTACCTCACCTGTGAAGCGTAGGATTAGTATTTGCCTGCTCTAAAGACTCAGAATCCATTGCTGCCAAGCTCTGGGCAAAAGCGAGGTGGCTGTGTCATTGTAACAGGAGCCACAATGTGATGTTAACTTCTGGCCTCCCCTGTTAGTTGATTAATTCATACTTTTTCATGAAGTGCATTTAGCAGCTCACAGCAGCAGCTGGATGAAGGCTTGGTGCTATCCCATTCTTTTGAGCTGCATGATACCCGTGTGTGTGACTCTCCTCATGGAAGTGAGGTGTAGGGGGTAGTGGCCAGGCTGGTGAATGTGACCATCTCTGCAATAACCTGGCTGGCAGGTTGGCATCTGCATCCCCTCACACGTGGGGACTCCGGGGTGCAGTGTACACGTGGTGGCTCCCCCAAACTTCCTCACATGGCATGGTGTCCACCTCCATGTCAGGAACCACAGGCTATTCCAGCATCTCCTGTAGGATCCTGGGAAGTGAGCTGCAGGGAGTTTCTCAGAGCAGGGCTTATCTCATGGAGGTTTCTAGTGATAGGGAAGGAAGAATTCCCAGGGCAGGATTTCCTTATCAGCGAGACGAGCTGTTCCTGCACTCCACGCCACGCAGTCTGTACAGCTTTCTGCCTGCAGCACAAACCAGAACGACATCTCACCTTCACACCAGCTCCTTCCCTCCCCTTCCAGGTGGGGCATCCTGTTCTCCCACCCTCGGGACTTCACCCCCGTGTGCACCACGGAGCTGGGCCGGGCTGCCAAGCTGGCACCCGAGTTCAGCAAGCGCAACGTGAAGATGATCGCGCTCTCCATCGACAGCGTCCAGGACCACCTCTCCTGGTGCAAGGTACGGGCTGTGGGGATGGCAGGAGGGGCAGGTTGAGCTGCTGCCTTGCTCCAAAGGCCACAGGAGAAGCCCACACAGGCTTGGAGCTACATATCTCACATCCCAAAGCATGGAGGTGCTAAAATTCAGAGCAGGAACAGGAAGGTCTTCTCCATCTTCATGGAGCACCCCACAAAGTCCAGGGTGTTCTGTGCACTTTGATACAAGAGGAAAACAACATTACTGCTGTCCCAGCAGTAGCTGAAAGGGTTAAAACATGTGAAGGTGATGCCAAAACCTCAGAGGAAGACAACCTATCCACAGACCCTCAGAATGTTCTGTAATAAAACAGGAAAGGAAAAGAGGCATCAGAAGTGAGGAGGCAATTGCCCAAAATGCTTGGGCAGGGAAGAGAAAACAGAGGACAAACAGGGACATGTTAAACATAAAACCACAAGCAGGGGAATGTTAAATGCAAAAACAAACATGAGAGAGTGTTAAAAAAAGATGGGAGTGGAATAACTTGGTGAAGGAACTTGAACTAAAGAAAGACTTCAAAGGCAGCCTGTGTGTGCTGCCAGGGAGAGTGGTTCCAGGGCTAGAGGTGGTAGGGGTCTGAAATGAGTACTTTAGACAGAAATGGCCAGAGTGTAAAAATCCCTGGGTGAATCACCTGCCACTCTCTTAGCTCTTAAAATTGGGAATGTTCTCACATATTTTCCAGGGGTAAGAGATGCATGCAATACGAGGCATTAAAGGTGAGAAATTTCTACACTTGGACATTATTTCATGATTGACTGACTTTAGTAATTAGCTAATTGCCCTATTGCTTAAATTGACCTTTGTACCTGAGAGGTGCATGGCCAATGTCCCAGCAAGCCTCAGAAGGGCCTGGGAAAAGCAATGTACAAATCCCAGTAAATGAGATTTCTGTGCTGGTCAAACTGGCTGAAACCAGCAGTCAAATCAGCAAATAACATGTCGTTAAACATAACAGAAAGTTTGGGTTGTGCTTTTGTTAGGGAGTCTCATCTCCTGGTTGGCTAAAGCCCTTTGTGTTAGGGTATTGCTGACTTCTGCAAAGGCTTTGAATTTGCAAGAAGCTTTTCAATGAAATCAGCTTTGTGAAGGGCAAGCTTTTTTCTGCAGGGAGGCACGAGGAACAATAAGTTGTGTAAAGGGAGGGAAGTGCTGAGCTGTTTTCAGGGCCTCCAGGGATGTGAGGGGTTCAGCAGACTCAGGTGATCAGAAAAAGAGATGAACAACGAGCTGACTTTGCTGATCCTATGGAAATATTTAGCACAACCTTAAGTAAAACCAGGATAAGTTGCAGAACAGCCTCCTGATGCTGACTGAGGGGAGGCAGAGTAGGAAAGCCTTCCAGAAAAACCACAGAGAGGGCAGTGATTCAAGCTGTGGTGAGCTTTCTGTCAGGCTGGGAGAAGCCTTGGAGACAGAGGTTTGGAAGTGTCAGCTCAGCACCTGTCAGAAAGAACAGGTGAAAGTCCTCCAGAGCAAAAGATCCCGTTGGTGAGGACAAATCCATAGAAGACTGGAGTGTTCCATGCAGCCTGTGCTTCTCTAGATTAAACTTAGAAGTCCTAGGAGTGAGCAAAACTTTGGGCAGGACCCTCTGTGCAGCATTCCTAAACACACCTCTGCTTTCTACTTGGATGAAGCTCCTAGCAGTAGTGAGAGAATGGAGCTGTTTTTACCAGGAGCACAGTGGGCAGGAGGGGTCGCTGAAATGCTGCATGGAACAATGAAGAAACTTCTGCTTGCTTTGCTGCCAAATTTCAGTGGGCAGGTGGGGCCTGGAAAGGTGGGGCCGGAGGGTAGCCAGTAATCCTCATGTCACTTTGTGCAGCTGTGCTTTCCAACCAGAGATGTCACAGCTATTCTTAGCCATCCCTAGCCAAAACACAGAGCCTTGCTCCGGGACTCAGAGCAAGCCGGTAGCTCATCCAGGGATTGATCCTACTCTCTGACCTCCCCAGTCAATGCACTGCTTCTCCAAGGGCTGGATGAATGCCTGAGCTGCTGAAGCAGGCCTGGCTGGCCCATGCTGTGCATGTCAGAGGTTTCAGTGCTCTCCTCAGCCACCGATAACTGCACTTTGGTGAGTCAGTGGTGAATAAATCACTCCAATGATGCCTGGTTTCAGCTTGGACTCTGGAAATAAAAATAGTTAATAGGGAAGCGAGTCGTGGGTGTTTTATTGCAAAACAGGGTGTGGTTTGTGAGGCTGTTTTCTAGAGCTCCCCAGGTCATGAAATTACGTGCAGTTTGGAACGAGTTACAGTCCATAGGATTCAGATATTACTTCTCAGAAACTCTCTCCATCTTCCAGCCCCTGCTCTGAAGAGAGGGGTGGGTGGGTCCCATTTGCTGATATCCACCTGCAGCCTCCTGTGACTCTGTGGAGCATTCAGCAGCATTTCTCCTCAGCTGAACTCTCCAGCTCTGCTTTCCTTCCCTGCTCTGCTCTGACAAAGAAGGTTTGCAGGACAATGGAACCAATTCCTTGCTTCCTTCCAAGGCAGGCCTGACCACAACCCAGCCAAGATAAATGGCCCCTTTTTGTAGAGCAGTGGTGACTCAGAAAAGCCTGGGGAGAAAACAAGCAAAGAGAAAAGCTGCAAAGGAAACGTCTGGCTACGTGTGCACCACTTGACCTGCTTGCAGCATCCGGAGCAGCTGGGTCAGGGCTACAGCCGCTTTTGTCAGCACCATCAGCCTAGGAGGGCTGAGGAGAGGTGCAGGGCCTGCCTGCTCTTGCTGCTGTTGGTGTGTTCTGAGCAGTGCCAAGGGGCAGCATTTCCACCCCTGCCCTCCCCGAGTTCCCTCTGAGCATGGCCCACCCTGCTCCCCCACGTTCAAAGTCTGGAGAAGGCAGAGAGGTTTGTACATTGAAGTTATCAGCTGAGCTGATAATGCAGCACAGCAGTGTGAGGGAGGCTCACATCAGCATTGCAGTCAGTTTTGTCACCTTGTAGCATGAAAAGGGTGGAAGGAACAGGCTGCCCTGTTCTGGGGCAGAAACCTTGAATTATGCTTGCTTTGATGCTGGCAGCTGCTCTGCCTGTGCTGCCTTGAGCAGGCTCCTCCCAGCACTGCTTGGGCTCAGTGTGACCTGTGAGGGTGGTACTGCAAACTCCAGGGATAACTTAAATGCTCTGGTCAAGTCCAGACCAGGTTTGGAGATGCTCAAAATACAGTTTCCCTGTATTTGTGAAGCAGGTCAAGTTTGGACTAGTACAGGGAGGAACCTCATAAACCATGGTCACAAAGGAGAGCCTGCAGGGCTGTGGAGGGGGGATGGTTTTCTCTCCCACAGGTCGTTCAGAAAGGAGTGAACAGTGTCCCAGCACCTGCACTCAGGCTTCCACTCTTGTTTTATGAGAGCCTTTAGTTAAGTAAACTGTGAGTGACTCACTGAATGGAATTGGTCCCTTGCACAAGGCCTGTGAAGTGTTGGAGCTTTGTTAGCTGTGGAGTTGCTGGTTTGTTCTGCCTCTAGAGAAGCAATTCCTTAGGAGCACAGTCCAGTTCAGGTGTGACGCCAGCACATCTGTCAGCACTGCTAGATCCCATACTGGGAGAGAGTTGGAAGAGGAACAGTGTTCTCAGTGAAAGGTGGTTAAACCTCTCTGTGTCACTAACACAGGCAGGAATTCCCTATTGCTCCATACTCGCTGCCTGGGCTAAGCAGCTGCTCCGCAGGGTGTGAGCATAGACAGCCTAAGAACTGACCTCCAAGAACAAGGCACAGTCCAGCCTGGCACAAAAGGTTGTCACCTGGTTTCTGGAAACTTCATGGAAGGCCATGAGCCCCTGGCTGTGCTGTCCCAGCCTGAGACCTTGGGGCCAAGCAAGTCCCGAGCTCCTGCAGTGCAGCTGCTGAGGGTGTTTCTGCCTGGCCTCTGGCTCTGATGGTGCCACAGCCAGGAGCAGGAACGTCCCATGGCTTTGTCTCTGCAGGACATCAACGCCTACAATGGGGAACAACCTGCAGAGAAGCTCCCCTTCCCCATCATTGCTGACAAGAACCGGGAGCTGGCTGTCAAGCTGGGCATGCTGGACCCGGACGAGCTGGACAAGGACGGGATGCCCCTGACCGCTCGTGTGGTGAGTGCCTGTCCCCACAGCAGCCGTGCCTTCCCAGCAGGACAGAGCCATGGCCTGCCATCCTGCCCTCTGTCTGTGGCACAGCTGACCTGGATGGACATGGCCATCCTCAGGAGCTGGGATGACTTCCTTGGGCTGGAACCATGGGTTGTGTCACAGAGAGAGGCAGTGCAGTGCTGAGCCTGCTGGCCACAGCTCCATCTTGCTGTTCTCACCCACTCATCCTGGTTGTGCCTGTCCCAAATTAATTTTTGTCAGTGCTTGATCTGCTGGACTTTCCCTCTCCCCTCATGTGCTTGCATTAGAAGGGCACAGGTAGCAAAACAAGCTGGCATTGGACACAGGAGCTCCCAGAGCAAAAACGCATTTCCTGGGTGTATCAGTTCTCTGGGACATCCCCACCATGGCATCCCCCCTGTCCCAACACCTGTGATCAAGGAGCCCACCTTGCAGGAAAGGAAAGAACATCAGGGCTGAGCAGATCCAGACAAATCTGCCCAGCCCCTGACCCTGTCTCCCTGTGCTCAGGTGTTTGTTTTTGGCCCGGATAAGAAGCTGAAACTCTCAATCCTGTACCCAGCCACCACTGGGAGAAACTTTGATGAGATCCTGAGAGTGGTGGACTCCCTGCAGCTCACAGCATACAAGAAGGTTGCTACCCCTGTGGACTGGAAGGTGAGGAGCAGAGCAAAGCTTACAGCAGGGCACTGGAAGCAGGCATTGAAATGGCAGCCAGCCTCCCTTGGAGGGGCACCCACAGGGTGGGGGAAGCAGCAGGTGGAGGCAGCCTTGCCTCTGAAGGCTCCTGTTTCCTGCATTGTAAGCTCCCAGTGAATCGACTGGGCCAGCTCACCCACCTCCCAGGAAAGCAGGGAATCAAGGGGAGCCAGCACCACCTGTCCAGGGGTGCCTAAGCAATTGCTATTGCAATGGATGAGCAGACTTGGGCAAGCTGGGCTCCATCCAGCATTGCAGAGATGCTGAAATTCCTCCTCCTTACTCCCTGTTCCCATGGGAATGCCACGGGGAGGAGCTGGGCTGTGGGATCCCATTGGCAGGGCTGGCAGATGGCACAGCTCTCCCTTTGGACATCGCCCGTGTTCCCTGGTGTAGCTCCCACTCAGCCCTCATTGCTGGCTCCAGGCAGAGCTGCACAGGATGTGCCTGGGGCTGAGCATTCACAGGGAGGCAGAGCCACCTGTGTCCAACCCTGGCAGCTCCTCACCGTCCCCGTTTGCCCCCCAGCCCGGTGACAGCGTCATGGTCGTGCCCACCTTACCTGATGAGGAAGCCAAGAAGCTCTTCCCCAAAGGAGTCTTCACCAAGGAGCTGCCGTCGGGCAAGAAGTACCTACGCTACACCCCGCAGCCGGAATGAGGGGTCTGTCTGTCTGTCCGTCCCACCGGGATGCCGGGAGCCTTCCCAGGCCCAGCTCCTGCCCCTCGGACACCACACGACCCACAGCACTGGTGGTGCAGCGCAGTACTAAACCAGCCCTCCCGTCCCTGTCATCCCCCACATCCCCTCACAACTAAATCCTGCGTGTTTTCCTGCCTTGAACCAGCCCTGCAAGGACGAGATGAGCAGACCAGTGGGGACTCCAGGGCTCGTGCTGTGGCGTCTCTCCCGTGCTTTTCCCAGAGGTGTGGTGAGAAGGGGTGTCCTGCTGGGACAGGGAGCTTTGGGGGCTCTAAACTGCTGCGTGCCTTTCAGAGCAGCCGTCTAACACACCTTTGGTCCCATGAGTAGGGGAGGAGCTGCAGAGCCAAATCACTCACTTCCTACTGCTTTCTCATCTCTTGCTGGAAGGTGATTGTTTCCAGGTTTTATGGAAGAGGGAATCAAGCAAATAAACTGACCTTCAGTACTACCTGCAGTGTCCCTTGTGTGTCTCTGCTGGCCCCCACGGCTCCGTGCAGCTGGGATTTGTGCCCGTGCTCCTGGGGGGGGTGGCAGCAGCACAGACTGTCCTTATTCTTGCTCTGTAAGGAAGGCATTTTGCAAAGACAGGTTGTCCCAGGGCACACGGTCTCAGTCTCGGACAAGGCAGTTGTGCTGCCCCTGCTGGGAAGGGAGAATGTGCCTCAGCCTGGCCTGCCCTTAGCTGCTGGGTAGGAGGTCCTTCCCTGCTCCCAGGGCATGAGCAGGCACCACACGAGCCCTCCAAACTCCTGCCTGCTCTCCCACACCACCATCTCGGGGATTTGCCAGGAGATGAGCAATGTTTTAATATAACAGTAGGAAAGAAACCTGCTCACTGAATAGCTCACAGGGTGGCTGCCAGCATCCCTTGGTGCCCAGCACAGCCAGCAACGCTCAGAAGGAGCAGCTGTTAGAGAAATCAGCTGTCTTGGGGCACAAATGTACCCCCCCCAGCAAGTGGGGACTGACAGGTTTGATGTTCAAGGTAAGCAGTGTACCACATACAATGAGATCCCCCTCCAGCATCCCACAGACAAACCCTGGGGCAGCACCCACTACTCTCTTTCATTACCCACCCCCCCACAAAAAAGAAGGGTTTTATTAATCTTTAATTGCCTTCAGGAACTATGCGGTGAATACTAGCGTGTTTCGCCAAATGGCTTTTAAATGAACCTTCTTTATGAAACTATGTATTATTTTGACTAGAAGATAGGAACACTTGGTCTCTGGGTTGACTTTTGTTCTCACTCTTGCACTCTGCAAGAAGGGGGAGGGGGAATCTGCAAGTTGAAAGGGGAAACATCTCTTTCCTGTGTATTTTTTCAGCTTTATCAAGCTGGGCAGCTTTTATAGTTACCCCTAGCTGGGCTGCCTGAACTCCTGGGTTTCTTGCTGTTCCCTCACTTTGATCTGGTTTCCTAAGGGAAAGAGGAATGTCTGCCCCCTCCAAGCTTTTCAACCAAGTGCCCAATTTTCTGGAAGCATGAGCACACAGCCCCATAGCAACCTTTGTGCAAACACCCTGCTCTGAGCATCCCTTGGGGCAGGGCACTGCAGGGCCAGCACAACCTCTCTAGGACACCACAGAAGCCACCTGCAAGTCAGGACAAAGTGGAACAAATCTGTCACCAGACCCAAGGGCTCAGAGCCAGCAGGGACAGCCACTGGTCCCATTGCTGAGACAGGCAGGGGCTGATGACTGAAATTCCAAGAATTCCTGCCTGCCCCAAGGTGCTGCCATGGCCCCAGAGGTACAAACCAGCCAGAGAGACTCAAGCAAACACAAGGTTTGGTTCCAGTACAGCTCGAGTAGTTTTTCTTTTAATCCCAGAGAAGTCAAATGCAACATTTTTCGAGTTGGTAATAACATCCAGAGACAGAAGTCCAAGCCCCCTACTGGGTAAAGTCATTTGTGTTTAAGGCACTCTGCAAAACCAGCTTTCCTCTCTTTCGGATTTTCCCCACACGGCAGCAGAATACCTGGTTTGGTCTTTTCTCCATAGTGACATTTCATCCGTCCTGGCTCTTCCCGCCCTCTCCGGGGACTGGCAACACCAAATCCAGCAGGAGCCGGGCGGAGAAGCGCCAGGAGGCTGGGTCAATAAACAGGGATGGGCACAGGGAGGGAGCAGGGGGCAAGCAGGAAGGAGACAAGCACCGGGTGCCCTCCCTGCAGGCACCACTGTGATTCCCCTTCCTTTCTCTCCCTCACAAAAAGGGGAAGGGAGTATGGGGACCCACAAGCATCCCTTCCTCGAGGTGCTCCCAGCAGCACCTCAAAATGCAGGGGGCTGGGTGGGGGGGAGACCCAGCTGCCCCCACTGTGCAGCAGAAATGACACCCCCTCCCCCCCCAAACTTCCAGTTGTCAATAAATACCAATAAATAACTTAAATAAATAAATAGATAAATAAATAAGTGACCCGAGGATGGGAAGGAGGGAAGGGACACCCCGAGGCTCAGGGCACGGGGAGCGTGAGGGTGGGCATTTCCATGAGCTGCCCCTCCCTGAGATAACGGGGTGCTGGTGGGGAAGGGGGGTGCAGGGAAAGCATCCCATGGGGTGGTCGAACACCGAGCCCAGGGGTCTGAGTGCTCACCCAGCCACGGGGAATGAGCCAAACCCAGACTCACATGTGGGAGCTCTTCCCCACCACCAGCCCCACAGCCGGGTTCACCCCGCACCTCCAGCCAGGTGTGAACACACACCTTTTGCTAGCACGCAAAACGCCTGCACGTTTCTGTAAACATTGTTTGCACGGGTTTCTTCGCAAATAGTTTTTGCAAACTCTTTTTTTTTCCCTTCTTTTTTTAACGGGGAAATGCCCACAAAGACAACCCACGCATCAAACCGAGTTAAGTGCATTAAATGCAGCTGTCAGAGGAGCAGGAATGGAAGCCTGGCAGAAGCCTGGAGAGGTGAACACAGGCATGGCCCCGGGGCTCAGCCAGCGCCTGCCTGCAGGCTGGGGCAGCCCTGGGGGCTCAGGCACAAGGCTACAGCCAGGCACAGAGCCTGCCACCTGTGCCAGGATGTTTCAGACATTCATGGGCAGAAATTCAGCTACTGCTGTCTCAGTGTCATGGCAAACGATGTGCGAAGGCTCGGGCTGGCCAGCAAATCCCAAAAGGTGGCAATGAATTGAACAGCGTCCCTGCAGCACTCTGAGACAACTGCAGCCATGGCAGTGCCACCGTAGCTCCCTGGGCTGACAGCACACAGACCTTTCCCGTGGGTTTTGGGGAGCTGGCTCACACAGCCTCTGGACACAGCATCCTCGCCCAGCAGGAAGCCCACCTTGGAGCTACCTGTTTATGGGGGAACCCCTTCCTCTGGCGTTTTAGCTCTGATGCTGCCAGAGATGTTTCTGTCCCCCTGGGTCAAAAGTATACACCTGCCTTACTTCAAACCAAAAAGTACTTACCCCTCCTCCCCCAATCCTTAAAGAAAATTGCATTTCAAGTTTCTAACCCCTCTCCACACACACTTCTTGAGAAACAAAACGTCAGCGATGGCAAAAGCTGCCATCAGTCCCACACTAGGAAAAAAACACAGAGTCTCACAAGAGCAGGACATCTTCCCACACCAGCAAGCTCCCTTGGGGAGCTCTGCTTCAGAAAACACAGCAAACCAAAGCTCAGAGCCCTCTCTCCCCCTCCAAACCTGTCCCACAGCAAGGCTGTAGCCCCCTGCAAAACCCTGACGTAGGCACGGAAAGCAGCAGGTTCCCAGCCCAGCGAGAGGCCGGGCAGGAAGAGCAGGAGCGCCGGCCCCGGCACAGGGAAATGTTGCGTCAAGGCGTCAAAGGGCAACATTCCCAGAGGAAAAATAAATAAAGAACTGGATCAGCAGCAAACGCTACTGAGGACAATAAATAGCATGGGGATTTCACAGGGATTTTTGGTCTAAGATGCCTCAGGAGCCCCTGTGCTGGCAGGGCCTGGGGTGCACATCCCGCCCTGGAAAAGCAGGAGCCGCGGTGGGAGCTTGGTGGGAGCGGAGCCATGGGGATGTGCTGGCACAGGGAGCTGGGCAGCACCGGGCTGGGCGTCCCAGTGCCAGGCTGAGGGCAGCACTGCCAGCACCTCAGGAAAGGCCTTACATGGAAGTGTCACCCAGCGATCCTCCCCAGGCTCTCCTGCCAGCGAGACAGCACACAGGACCCTCCCAGCAGGAATGACCTGCACCTCATCCCCAGGGCAGCACAAACCCCCACAGTGTCAAGGCAGGGCTGCAAGCTGGAGGAGCTGCTGGGCTTGTGCTGGGGAGAGACAGAGCAGAGAAAGCAGCAAAAGCTGCAACCACCTGCCCAGGAGTGATGGAGCACCCAGAGCAGCAGCAGCAGCAGCAGCAGCACAGCCATGGTTTATGCCTCTGCTGCAACTCCATGGTGAGATCCTGGGAACTGCCAGCTGCATCCCACAGCAGCGTGCTGCCCCATGGGCCAGCCAATGCCAGCCATCCAGGCTGCGGGGGGTGAGGAGAAAGGCAAATAAATCCCCATTACCCCTCCAAAGCACTGCAGCAGCAGGAGGCAGGCCCCAGGCAGCACATTCACCTCCTCCTTCCCAGGCAAACCCAGGCCTGGCCTGAACAGCCTCCACTTACATCCCTGCCTTCCACCCATGGAGAGGAGAGCCCATCACTGCAGAGCCTGGGGAGGTACCACTAGGCGTGCCATCCCCTCCACTGGTGGCCCAGCCAGTAGCCACCCTGCTCTGTGGGTGGCCAAGGAAGGGGAGGTCTCCACATGAGTCAGCATTTGCGTGGAAAATGAGCAAGCACCCAACTTCTAGCAAGGGAGCGGGGTCTGCAGTGAAGCAGGTGAGTCCAGGGATACCTCTGAGCTGGTTTGGATACCCCACACACACAGAGCCAGCGAGCACCTGGGCTGGGAGAAGGGCACCGCTCCCGGTTTCTCCCTCGGCTGAGAATCAGTTTTGCTTCCATAAGAGAAGGGTCAGCGGGGCTTGGGAGGGGAGGCTGAGGAACTGCAAAGACTTAGTGCACCTTAAAACAAAAGGACATCTAACCTGCCCTTAGATCTCACTCCAAGACGGAAAAGAGCTATGGCATCTCCTACACTCACAACTACTCCGAACACACCCAGACGCATGCAAAACGTGTCCTGCTCCCCCTGGGCTGCAGAAAACCCTCCCGGGCAGTGGCACCAGCCAGCACCAGGCTCTGCTCAGCCCCTCAGCACTGCCCGTTCCCAGCCCGCTCCCGGCCCTCCCGCCCGGTCCCAGCAGGCAGGTGAGGGGTGGATTATCAATCTGAAATGCATAGGTATGGACACGGCAGGGACATGGCATCCCAGCAGGCAGGGTCACCGCAGCAGCCCCCTGCTGCCAGCAGGCACAGCCTCCGCCTCTCCCTCCAGCTGGGTGGAAAGCAGCATTTGCCACAGGCACGATTCAACCACACTCATGCCCCTTGTGCTGCCCTGCAAGGAAAGACAAATCCTGTAGGTCAGACAGCCTCTGTGCCAGCTGCAAGCACTCGATTCCGCTTCCTGGGAAATAATCCTCCAGCTCAGCAAACCCTCTTCTGCGCCCTTGTGCCAGCTGGGCTCTATTTCTGACTGAGGAGGAGCCACGTTTCCAACCACAACAACAAAGGCAGGAGAACCCAAGAGGTCTGCTTTGGCTGGGAAACCCTGTCCGTCAGCAGCGGGCCGGGGGCACCCAGGTCCTCACGAGCATGCCCGGCGCTGCCCTACTTGGGAGGTATCACCACGATAGGCTGCCCTCGCTTGGGTCTCCACATGAGGACCTGGGCGTCGTTGGCGTTGGGCTTCACTAGTGCGTTTGGTGGGATGGGCTCCATCCTGCTGAGGATCCGCGGCTGCTCCTGCTGAGTCCTCCCCACCAGCCGCGCCCGCTGCCCCAGCAGCTGCATGGGATCCACCTCAATGTCCACTCGCATCCTCCACTTTATAGTCTGCAAGATGATCTTCTCCTTGGTGGTGGTGTTCATGGCCACCAGCCACGTGGTAAAGCTCTGGTCCCTTTTAATCCTGGTCAGCAGCGGCACGTTGCTGTTGCTCACGGGGACAGCCCACGTCACGCTGGGGTAGAAATTGTCATTCATGCTCACCGAGAACCTGGAGATCTTGTTAGTGGGCCCAACCAGGGTCACGGTTTCTGTGGTGTTTCCATACCAGGGGTAGCTCACCCCATCCGAATCGCTGATGGCTTTTACTCTTCCTTCTCGCAGGTCAGGCAGCTCCCAGCTTGACCTAGTGAGCGGGAAGAGAAAGGTGAGCAGGGAAATGGCAGCAACAGCGCCCAGCGAGGTATGGGGAAGCCAACAGCACTGGGACCCTCTCCCTGCCTGCAGCAAACTCTCAGGGACAACCTGCAGAACAAATTCAGCTTCGGTTCCTTTACTGAGACTCACACGTCCAGCTGAAGCCTTTGCTCTGCCAACACAATGCCATTTTAATTAACCTGCAATTACACTGACTGGGCCAAAACCCACTGCTGACTCTCTTTGGAGTCACTCTCTCCTTACTCAGCTCCTGCACTGGAGAACAGCCTTCCCCATCCACCAGCTGCAGCACCATGACCGGGGCACTAGCCCAGCCCATCAGCAGCCCCCTCCTGCAAGAGGTCTGCAATTTTTATGCCTTAAATACAGAGACACATACAATTAAGTCTCACAATTATGCCTGCTGCTGGCACAATGAAATCCTGCAATATGGCTGGGAGGGGGGGAATTCCAGCCCAAATCTTTGCTGCTGACCATGTTACCAACACCCTGTGGCTCTGTCAAGGCCTGAGTGGCAATTACAAGGGAGTAGCTTTGGAGCAGAGGGGCTGGAGCCACACTTCTGCCATGTCCCCAAATGATCACCTTCACTCACTCCATGGTACCCAAGTGCCCCAGTGCCCCAGGCACACCAATCTGTCATGACACAAGGACGCAGGCAGGCAGCACAAGGACCTGCTGCTCCCCCAGTGCCCACACACCTGTGGCACCAGCAGCAGGAGCCCACCAGTGAGCTGCAGAACACACCCCTCTGGACATCTCCCCTCTTGCAGAACCCCTTTCCAAAGGCAGAAGACAACAAGAGCCAACAGCTTTGCCCCTCGGCATCCCCACAAGTCACCCGCGCTTGGGAAAGGCTTGGGAAAGGCTATTTTCTACCTGCTACTTCTGCCAAGACCGCAACCTCTCCCTCTTCTAACACAAGCCAAGGGGCAACTCCCCCAGCACTACCCACGCTCTCGTCCCAGTCCCTGAGAAGAAACGATGCCTTGTGGGAAACAGCGGCCGCAAAGCCCTCAGAAGGGCGAACTCCAGGCCACCGCGACGGTGCGGGAGCCGCTGCGGAGCGCGAGGAGCAGGAACTGTGGGGTCAGGGAGCGGGTGCTGGGGTGACGGCACTGCCCGTGCGTGGCTGTGACTGCAGAGGTGGGGTCGAGGGGCAGCACATTGTGCCGGGGGGGCAGCGCAGGGCGCCGGGGGTGCCGCACATGGTCTCGGAGATGCAGCACAGGGTGCCGGGGGTGCAGCACCCAATGCAGGGGGCACACCGCAGGGTGCCGGAGATGCAGCACCCAGTGCCGGGGGTGCAGCGCCCAATTCCGGGGGTGCAGCGCCCAGTGCCGGGGGTGCAGCGCCCACCCGGTGCCTGCGGGCGAAGCAGGGCAGGTGCCCGCACCGGGGAGCCCACGCCGTACGCAGCCCAGGCCCGCCCGGCCCCCGTGCCCCGTCCCCGCTGCCCGCGGTGCTCACACGCCGAGGTCGCTGTAGGTGTTGTAGAACTCCATGTGGTTGCAGGCCTGGATCCAGCCCACCACCCAGGTGTGCCGGCGGGCGATGGGCGGCATGAGGACGCGGGCGGAGGCGCGGAAGTAGGGCGTGCGGTACCGCAGCACCACCGGCGAGCTCTCCTCGATGGCCGTGGCCGCCGGCTCGATGGTGGCCGACACGTCCGACACCACGATCTGCTCCCGGCGCACCCGCGCCTTGCAGGCCACGCTCTGCAGGCACCCCA